>HG995290.1:23321188-23579435 GCA_905332915.2 Hecatera dysodea
GAAAATATCAATATTGAGAAGATTTGGCGTAATTTTAGAATGTGTCATATTCTGAGCTACACTAATATTTATTATTTTACTATGCAGAAATTTTTAGAAGGTTATTTTTTTTATGCAAGAAGACTTTCATTTATTAAATCTATATCAAGAACGGGAAATTAAAAGAATATTTTGGTAAAAGTAGTTTCGCAAAACTGGTAGGAGTGACGAAAATACATAACCGAAGTAATATTGAAATTAAACAAGTTGTAACACGTGTGTACAAATAAGATACTTTGTAATACAAATATCGAGCGAAGCCTCGCGCCGTCCTGAAATAGAACGTCATTGTGGTTTCTTATCTGTACACAGTCGCTGTACGCAGTGTGGCCGCGTAAGGTTGTGGCTCAGCGGTTTGTTGTGTCCATTCAAGTCAACTTATTTGGGTCATTTTATTCCTGGATGACAATCGATGAATTAAAGCTGTTCTCCTTTGTATAGACACAGATCTAGCGCATCAGTGAGCGGCTAGCCGAGGGACTGATCAGCCGCAGTCTGATCTCAATCGAATAGAATAGAAACCAGTTGGTAACAGAATGCGGCCGTAGCGACCACCTCACTACAGACGTATACCGCTATTCTAATCAAAGACTAGTTTTGGAGACTTTCTAGATATCTTTCTAGTATTGTAACTACAACTGAGACATATTGATGAAAACCCAACAAGTCTGCCGAACCTGGTACTGACACTCAGCACCTGATATTCGGCTGTCGCGTTTGCGACTACAAGTCCAACGAGCCAGGGGGTGTCCTGCCATCCCCATTTTATTTTTGTGATCGGTACGCGCTCTGCTGTGAGCTTCTCGCTACATATTCATATAGGACGCCAGTCGACTCGGTAGTGTTGCGCACGCTGCTCAGCGCTGGCACCGTCGTGGTGCTACCCCGCACACCCTGTTGTTATAGAGATGCTCTCCGACAACACCGACGTGGTTCGTTATTATTGCCCATCATACATATTTGAAGCGGTCGTCACCTCGCCTACCCCCCCCCCCCCTCTCGCCCTCGCACCTCTGCTTGTGGTAGCGCCGCGACGAAGTACATCAATCATTTCAATTTGTTTGTGACTAAAGAGCAAGGGTTGGTTCGGGCACGTGGTCACGTCAGCGGGAGCGTGGGAGATATCCCCGCGGTCAGGCGGCCGGCGCGCGACGCGGTCCCAAGAGCGACGACACTCGCACTTGATCACGTGACCCACTTGCACCAAAACCAGCAGGTTTGTACTTCCGCGTCCCACTTATTAATAGACTCATTCTATTAATATCTGTTATTGATGCACATTCCTGTGCGACATACCCCTCGCTGGCCGCGGCGACTCCAGAGCGAGATGTAAACAAGTATCAACATGACATACATAGATGACAGACGTAGTATCGCTAGTGAAAACAGTCTGCAGACAATTCCATGGCGTCTTCAATACATCTTTCCCCACTCGCCGAACTTTATGTTCCTTATCTTCTTATGTGTTTTATCTAGGGATGCTGCGATCATGAAACAGCGTCCAATCCCCTTGCAACTTTAAATATAAGTAGATAAATTTTGCACGAATGATCGTACAAGATAGCTGGATTGAAGAGTTGTAAGGCGACAAGATACTGTCGCTTTGTAGAAGGTGCTACCGCAATGGGAGTATTCAAATGAAAATACTATTTCCACTAGCGGTGGTAGCGAGTACTGTCGCTGCTGAGCCAAGCTTGGAGCGCCATTGAGTTGTGCGGGGAAGAGTTTAAACACGTTGTTGGTGACGCCCAAGATGAGATGTTGGAGAAGCCTTTTGATGATATCCTGCACCTCGTCTGGCGTGAATAGGCCAAGGGATATCCGGATTTTCGACTGTTGCGAGCGAAGCTCTACCTCGGGCTCTACCTAGGACTAGGCGGCGGCGAGGGCGGAAGAGCTCGTGGTTTGCGCAGAGTGCTGGTCTCTACCCCCTTCTTCCCTTGCTACTTCGCACGACTCTACAACTCTCCCCCAGGAGAGTCGTAGAGTCATGCGAAGTAGCAAGGGTGTGCCGCGGTCGGCGGACTTTATATATGCGGGAGGGATTGTATCGGGGTGTGCGGTGATTGGCAGCTGTATCGAAGAAACGCTTGGTATTGCGTTTCATGAACTGCTGTATGGTTGGCCATTTGAGGTCTACATGTAGAGCCTCATTGCGGACATAGAAGGGCGCCCCCCTGATTTTTCGGAGAATCGGTTTTGGAGCGTCTGCATCATATGGAGGTGCCGAGGCTTTGCGTGTGCAAAGACAGCGCAAGCGTACGTCATGATGGGGCCGATGACCACGGTAAAGAGCCGAAATTTGCCTACCTAGAGCGAAGGCGGCGCGCGAATTGATCGGGCCTTTTTTTTTTTGGATGGGAAATCATCAAATGACTCCTCCCGCCCTGGGTGGAGCGGTAGGGAGTGTCAGACTTTTACTGACTAAAACCCACCCGTGATCCTTCTTGTGCCCTATGCGTTCCAGGGCCGCGGTAACTCTTTCGAACAAATTCCGCAACCCTAGCAGGCACCGACCCTATGGGGCCCCGTCCTCGGTGCTGACGGCTCCTTGAGGCGCGCGTGGAACACAACGCGTCGTCGACTCAACCTGGTATCGGACGGCGAGCCACCCACGCTCACCGTCCCCAGGCATCAGCCACTGCGCAATAGCACAGCGGCCGACTTGTCTCTGGAGGAGGCCGAAATGGGACCATTACTGGCACTCCACCTCAGCACCCTCCCGAGTGTCGGGAGTCGCAGCACCCGCAGCAGAAGCGGCAGTGGCGGCGACAGAAGCCGCGGCGGCGGCAGAGGCGGCGGCGGCGGCGGACCTCTTGCCCCTGGTCGGGGCGGCGCGCCCACCGTCGCTCTGTGCTTCGCTGACACCCAGGGCCTCAGTGTCCACCACCAGCTCGCCAACCAGGTGCATGTTTACATTAACCAACTTGCAGGATTGCTTAACTACTACACATTATGAACAGTCAATTATTTTCCAGGAGCAAAACGCAAATATCCCTTGGGCCTGTTTATATATTTTTTAAATCTTTACGTGCTAAGGACTTCATAACATTTTCAACTGACGTGTCCATTGGTTTCCTAGCTGACAGATATCGCAACACGCTTGAACGCGGACCGCACGGCGCCTGAGGACAGCAACGCCGCGCGCCGGGTCGAGACGAGCTCTCGATAGCTTGCCTCGAGTCAGTAAAAGTCTGACACTCCCTACCGCTCCACCCAGGGCGGGAGGAGTCATTTGATGATTTCCCATCCAAAAAAAAAAAGGCCCGATCAATTCGCGCGCCGCCTTCGCTCTAGGTAGGCAAATTTCGGCTCTTTACCGTGGTCATCGGCCCCATCATGACGTACGCTTGCGCTGTCTTTGCACACGCAAAGCCTCGGCACCTCCATATGATGCAGACGCTCCAAAACCGATTCTCCGAAAAATCAGGGGGGCGCCCTTCTATGTCCGCAATGAGGCTCTACATGTAGACCTCAAATGGCCAACCATACAGCAGTTCATGAAACGCAATACCAAGCGTTTCTTCGATACAGCTGCCAATCACCGCACACCCCGATACAATCCCTCCCGCATATATAAAGTCCGCCGACCGCGGCACACCCTTGCTACTTCGCATGACTCTACGACTCTCCTGGGGGAGAGTTGTAGAGTCGTGCGAAGTAGCAAGGGAAGAAGGGGGTAGAGACCAGCACTCTGCGCAAACCACGAGCTCTTCCGCCCTCGCCGCCGCCTAGTCCTAGGTAGAGCCCGAGGTAGAGCTTCGCTCGCAACAGTCGAAAATCCGGATATCCCTTGGCCTATTCACGCCAGACGAGGTGCAGGATATCATCAAAAGGCTTCTCCAACATCTCATCTTGGGCGTCACCAACAACGTGTTTAAACTCTTCCCCGCACAACTCAATGGCGCTCCAAGCTTGGCTCAGCAGCGACAGTACTCGCTACCACCGCTAGTGGAAATAGTATTTTCATTTGAATACTCCCATTGCGGTAGCACCTTCTACAAAGCGACAGTATCTTGTCGCCTTACAACTCTTCAATCCAGCTATCTTGTACGATCATTCGTGCAAAATTTATCTACTTATATTTAAAGTTGCAAGGGGATTGGACGCTGTTTCATGATCGCAGCATCCCTAGATAAAACACATAAGAAGATAAGGAACATAAAGTTCGGCGAGTGGGGAAAGATGTATTGAAGACGCCATGGAATTGTCTGCAGACTGTTTTCACTAGCGATACTACGTCTGTCATCTATGTATGTCATGTTGATACTTGTTTACATCTCGCTCTGGAGTCGCCGCGGCCAGCGAGGGGTATGTCGCACAGGAATGTGCATCAATAACAGATATTAATAGAATGAGTCTATTAATAAGTGGGACGCGGAAGTACAAACCTGCTGGTTTTGGTGCAAGTGGGTCACGTGATCAAGTGCGAGTGTCGTCGCTCTTGGGACCGCGTCGCGCGCCGGCCGCCTGACCGCGGGGATATCTCCCACGCTCCCGCTGACGTGACCACGTGCCCGAACCAACCCTTGCTCTTTAGTCACAAACAAATTGAAATGATTGATGTACTTCGTCGCGGCGCTACCACAAGCAGACTCTCACTACATAATAATGTTATGTATACACTTTACATAACATGTTATCATGATCACCTCGTCGCCTCCTGCGATTATCAGTAGCGCACAATAAAAACAAATCTCGGCTTGTTTATTGCGCTGCGCCGCCGCCGGCTCGTAAACAAGACAAGTTTGAACTATACGCCAAGCTGCGGTGGTCGGGCACGTCTTCCCAATGTCAGCCTCGAGTCATTAGTTACAACGGCGTGCGGTCGTGGTCATGATGTAACTGGGCACTGGTCGCGGTGTCTGGCAGGCGGCGCGGCGGCGCACGCTCAGCGTGTGCTGCGAGCGGCGGCGGCACTTTCTCCGCTCCCGATAGATGCACGGCACGCTCGATATTTTTAGCGTGTTGTATCCAAGCAGTAACAAAGTATCGGCGTCGAGTTGTTGCTCTTATTTAACTTTATCAACGTACTCGCCGCTATGCCGGCCATGCAGCGGTGTAGTCGTGCAGCGTCCTACCTCTTTCCTTCAGCACCGACCGTATTAACATTCAGTCGACGCCGTGTTTACTGCATCTAAATAGCAAACAAATAAAAAACACCTTTCTAGTTGTTTTAACTGACTGACGTCGACATCGAATGACATTGTTTTCGTTCTCAATGTGTACTCAATACGCCCGAGGTTATGGAGGACTCGTGTTGTGAACTTGTGACCCTTGCCACGAATGGTCTACTAATGAAAAGTCTCTTTGTGGAACTTTGCGTTTTCGGAAGCGTCCTTTCTTAAAGTGAGGGCAGCTATAAAACTTTAAGAAATTGTTTAAAATTAAGCATATACCTATGTACACACTCTGTATTAGGTCAGTTTAAAATATGGCTCGCAAAATAAAGCTGTGGAAAGGTACGTTACGATGAAGATCTCGCTGATACAAATAAAACTAGTAAAGCGCGTCACTAAAACTTCATTAATTTAGTACAACAGAAATGAGTATAATAGCATTGCAGTATAAGATGCGCCGCGTGTCTCTGTGCGCAGACGCTGCCGCCGCAAGCCAACACGTCGTTCAGCGTCGTGTACCTGGGGCGGCGCGAGGGGCCCGTGTCCGCGCATCTCTACATCCACACGTCGCTCGGCGTGCACAAGTACCCCGTGAGTATACACGCCTGTGCCTTATGCTCCTCAGGCCCGAGCAACTGCATGCCAGCTATACAGCAAAGCTGTTGACTGAACAGTTCATCGACAGCATACTTAAGTACGTGTCGCCTGCAAGCAGCCTAGTCTAGAGCCTTAACCTTGAATATCATTGTGAAAAAATTACAAAACTTTGAAAATAGTGTGTGTGAATGCAGGTGTCAGCAGTGGGCGTGGCCAGCGAATGGGGCGTGTGGCCGCTGGTAGGCGTGCGCGTGCCGCACAACGCCACCGTGGAGCCGCTGCTCACCATACACAACCCCACCGACCAGACCATACAGGTAATACTCGTAACAGTCACTATACAGGATGGGACGTAGAATAGGGCGCCGGAGGGTACTCTGAATCTTGATGTAGCAACAATTCATGTAGAATAAAGAAATTCATATTTAAAAAATAGATATCGTTTCAGCGGCAATAAAGTGTTCGTTATGTTCATAACCATCACGAAAATGATGGTTCTTCAAAACATTCCGTACCTCCTGCTTACAATAAAGTTGTTGTGGCGCGGTGTGCAGGTGAGCGAGGTGTACTCGTCGGGCGCGTGGCTGGGGCTGGCGCTGCCGGGCGGCGAGGAGGCCGCGCCGCGAGCCGTGTGGCGCGTGCCGCCGCGCGCCACCCGCCCGCTCGTGCGCCTGCGCCTGGCGCCGCCGCCCGCGCCCGCAGCGCCCGCAGCCTCGCCTGACCACGCGCACCCCCTCACTGCCTACATCAGGTGCGTATCCAGCCATGTGGCGCGTGCCGCCGCGCGCCACCCGCCCGCTCGTGCGCCTGCGCCTGGCGCCGCCGCCCGCGCCCGCAGCGCCCGCAGCCTCGCCTGACCACGCGCACCCCCTCACTGCCTACATCAGGTGCGTATCCAGCCATGTGGCGCGTGCCGCCGCGCGCCACCCGCCCGCTCGTGCGCCTGCGCCTGGCGCCGCCGCCCGCGCCCGCAGCGCCCGCAGCCTCGCCTGACCACGCGCACCCCCTCACTGCCTACATCAGGTGCGTATCCAGCCATGTGGCGCGTGCCGCCGCGCGCCACCCGCCCGCTCGTGCGCCTGCGCCTGGCGCCGCCGCCCGCGCCCGCAGCGCCCGCAGCCTCGCCTGACCACGCGCACCCCCTCACTGCCTACATCAGGTGCGTATCCAGCCATGTGGCGCGTGCCGCCGCGCGCCACCCGCCCGCTCGTGCGCCTGCGCCTGGCGCCGCCGCCCGCGCCCGCAGCGCCCGCAGCCTCGCCTGACCACGCGCACCCCCTCACTGCCTACATCAGGTGCGTATCCAGCCATGTGGCGCGTGCCGCCGCGCGCCACCCGCCCGCTCGTGCGCCTGCGCCTGGCGCCGCCGCCCGCGCCCGCAGCGCCCGCAGCCTCGCCTGACCACGCGCACCCCCTCACTGCCTACATCAGGTGCGTATCCAGCCATGTGGCGCGTGCCGCCGCGCGCCACCCGCCCGCTCGTGCGCCTGCGCCTGGCGCCGCCGCCCGCGCCCGCAGCGCCCGCAGCCTCGCCTGACCACGCGCACCCCCTCACTGCCTACATCAGGTGCGTATCCAGCCATGTGGCGCGTGCCGCCGCGCGCCACCCGCCCGCTCGTGCGCCTGCGCCTGGCGCCGCCGCCCGCGCCCGCAGCGCCCGCAGCCTCGCCTGACCACGCGCACCCCCTCACTGCCTACATCAGGTGCGTATCCAGCCATGTGGCGCGTGCCGCCGCGCGCCACCCGCCCGCTCGTGCGCCTGCGCCTGGCGCCGCCGCCCGCGCCCGCAGCGCCCGCAGCCTCGCCTGACCACGCGCACCCCCTCACTGCCTACATCAGGTGCGTATCCAGCCATGTGGCGCGTGCCGCCGCGCGCCACCCGCCCGCTCGTGCGCCTGCGCCTGGCGCCGCCGCCCGCGCCCGCAGCGCCCGCAGCCTCGCCTGACCACGCGCACCCCCTCACTGCCTACATCAGGTGCGTATCCAGCCATGTGGCGCGTGCCGCCGCGCGCCACCCGCCCGCTCGTGCGCCTGCGCCTGGCGCCGCCGCCCGCGCCCGCAGCGCCCGCAGCCTCGCCTGACCACGCGCACCCCCTCACTGCCTACATCAGGTGCGTATCCAGCCATGTGGCGCGTGCCGCCGCGCGCCACCCGCCCGCTCGTGCGCCTGCGCCTGGCGCCGCCGCCCGCGCCCGCAGCGCCCGCAGCCTCGCCTGACCACGCGCACCCCCTCACTGCCTACATCAGGTGCGTATCCAGCCATGTGGCGCGTGCCGCCGCGCGCCACCCGCCCGCTCGTGCGCCTGCGCCTGGCGCCGCCGCCCGCGCCCGCAGCGCCCGCAGCCTCGCCTGACCACGCGCACCCCCTCACTGCCTACATCAGGTGCGTATCCAGCCATGTGGCGCGTGCCGCCGCGCGCCACCCGCCCGCTCGTGCGCCTGCGCCTGGCGCCGCCGCCCGCGCCCGCAGCGCCCGCAGCCTCGCCTGACCACGCGCACCCCCTCACTGCCTACATCAGGTGCGTATCCAGCCATGTGGCGCGTGCCGCCGCGCGCCACCCGCCCGCTCGTGCGCCTGCGCCTGGCGCCGCCGCCCGCGCCCGCAGCGCCCGCAGCCTCGCCTGACCACGCGCACCCCCTCACTGCCTACATCAGGTGCGTATCCAGCCATGTGGCGCGTGCCGCCGCGCGCCACCCGCCCGCTCGTGCGCCTGCGCCTGGCGCCGCCGCCCGCGCCCGCAGCGCCCGCAGCCTCGCCTGACCACGCGCACCCCCTCACTGCCTACATCAGGTGCGTATCCAGCCATGTGGCGCGTGCCGCCGCGCGCCACCCGCCCGCTCGTGCGCCTGCGCCTGGCGCCGCCGCCCGCGCCCGCAGCGCCCGCAGCCTCGCCTGACCACGCGCACCCCCTCACTGCCTACATCAGGTGCGTATCCAGCCATGTGGCGCGTGCCGCCGCGCGCCACCCGCCCGCTCGTGCGCCTGCGCCTGGCGCCGCCGCCCGCGCCCGCAGCGCCCGCAGCCTCGCCTGACCACGCGCACCCCCTCACTGCCTACATCAGGTGCGTATCCAGCCATGTGGCGCGTGCCGCCGCGCGCCACCCGCCCGCTCGTGCGCCTGCGCCTGGCGCCGCCGCCCGCGCCCGCAGCGCCCGCAGCCTCGCCTGACCACGCGCACCCCCTCACTGCCTACATCAGGTGCGTATCCAGCCATGTGGCGCGTGCCGCCGCGCGCCACCCGCCCGCTCGTGCGCCTGCGCCTGGCGCCGCCGCCCGCGCCCGCAGCGCCCGCAGCCTCGCCTGACCACGCGCACCCCCTCACTGCCTACATCAGGTGCGTATCCGGGCACCGGCGGGACTGTCGCCACGACCCTCCTGCACTCTTCAACTTTACTAGCTGCCACACAGTATAAGAAAAAACTGATCTGACGAGATTAAAAGTACATGACCAATACAATGCAGTTAACAATCTTTTTTATTAATGAAAAGTTGCTATCCACTGGCAATAATAAATCTAATAATTGCAGTTCAGTAAATAGTACAGATAACCCGTCCTCATTGCTATGATTGTCGTCCAGCTAAATTGGCAAATTTTCATACTGTCTCACTGAAGGAGAGGGAAGGCTCAGTCAGTAATGTGGGCCAGTCTCGTTACCGAGCTGCGTGTCACCGTACGTCACGCTGTTGCAGAATCAAAGCGAACATCACGGGCGGCGGCCTGGTGGTGTGCGTGGAGGCGCTGCGCGTGCCGGCCGGCGAGTACGTGAGCCCGCTGCAGCTGCGCCTGCGCACGCGCGGCTCGCGCGACCCGCCCGACACCGTGCGTACCACCCGACCAACATTAGCTCATCCCTCAAACTGCTTATTTATCGTTTGAAGTCCTAAACTATCAGTTTGCTTGTTAAACTGTGTATTGTGCTGTAATTGACACAGAAAATCTGGCTCGCCTTTAGCAAAATTTAGGTGGCCTCCTTCTACGTAGGATATATTACAAGAAGCGACTGCTCATCTGACTCCCACGTGGCAGTATTTTGTTACAGTGTTTTATAATTAATATTACCAAGAATACTTATATGTCAAGACTGATATAGCCAGTCCAAGTATATAAGAACATAAGAGTGTCGCGTGTGGTGCGCAGTTCGACATCCTGGCGGGCAACAGCGGCGCGGCGGGCGTGGAGGTGGAGGCGCGCGTGTGGGGCGCGCGCTGCGCCGCCGCGCCGCCCGCGCCGCACGCACCGCACGCGCCGCACGCGCCGCCGCCCGCCGCCGCCGACGACGCCAGCGCCAACGGAAACGGTACGCGCGCACACTCTACACTACACGGACTCCGCTCCTACTCACCTGTCTACTCGAACAACGAGATGGAATGACAGTTCACTTGGAGCTCTCTCCAAGTACATGTACATCCGCGTCATGATGACAGGTTGACAGGACAAACTACCGAACTAACCGAAATAGCCTTGTAGAACTCCGTCCGCCGGAATTCAGAATAATTCATTCTCAGATAGCGAAACAAATTCAGATTGATTGCAGTGTAGAACTGCACTAAACGCAGGATTCAGACCCCACTGTACCACATATGACACATGTGGATAACTTGCCATTGCTGTCCACATGTGTCATATGAATAACATCTTCATTCGTCAAAAAACGTTGATATTCGCAGAAGCACTTGCTTGAATGTTGTTATTCGAATATGCACATAAATGCATAGGGATAGAGTTAAGAGTGGCAAGACGTGACAGTGCGTGGTGTGCAGGCGCGGCGGACGGCGTGCACGTGGCGCTGCTGCGGCCGCAGCTGGCGCCGCACCAGCCGCTCGAGCGCGCCGCCAGCTTGACACTCGACTGTAAGTACCGCTCGATACTCGCTCGCATAATTACAACTTTTCTTAAAAATCGATTTTTTGTGAGGCTACCTTTTTCTATTCTTTTTTAAACCTTATGTACAGTTTCTCGATTTTGATGATTCTTTTTATATTTGAAAGCTGTTGCTTGCCGTGTGAATGCCATTTAAATTTGATTGAGATCTGACGACTAGTATTTGAGTTGTCCCTAATAATGCGTGGCTAGGTTTACATTGACGACGATCTCATTCCCTCTTGTCGATGTAAAATCAAAAAATAATATTGTATGTACGATGGTTTAGAAGAGCATCTTAGTATTTCAAAGTGGTCGCTTTCTAGTTTGGTGAAGATCTGATGTAGAACAGAGATGATAGGAAACGTAACTCTTCAATAAATGGTAGCAAATCGTACGGGATTGCTGAAATCGCATGTTTGTTTATTGTTTACACCAAAGTGATATAAAAAAGTTTTTACAAAAAAATACAACCGACTTCAAATCACTCAACACAGGGAGTGACACTCTTTCTGGCGAAAATCTACATAGCGTGTGTTTGGGGTGATGTATGTATTTGGCTCTTCAATGAAAGAAAAGTGGACTGTATAAAAATATAATAGAAATTATAGGACAACGAAATTGCGCGTGAGCTGTCCCGTCACCAACAGACGCCGCCGCCGTCCCGCGCGCCGCCCCTTCCCCGCCGTCGTCCGCAGTGGCACCAACCGTTCGCGCGCGAACAGCGTGCTAATAGTTTATGAGAATCTCGGAATACTAGGGGAAAAAGTGTCGCCAAACTCACGCAGCCGACAAGGGGCGCGCCGGTCCTACACAGCGCCTGTGTGCGAAACCTATATGAAGCGCCTATTTTGTCACGAATCTTCACGTTTCAACTTATAAGTTTCTATATGTAATTATATGTTTTAACTAGTGAACGCAAATAAAACATGGAAGCATTCCTAACTCTAAAAAATGACCCAATGCAGATTGCGCCGCGGTAGGCGGGGCTTACCAATTGCGCCGCTCACGTGTTTAGTTCGTCCGCAGTAGGCGACAGTGGCGGTCGATTATATTATTTACCGAATTTCGCGTGATATATGTTTAAAAATGTCTTCTTGTGCAGTGAAGTGGTGTACAAATAAATCATATTCGCATAAAAAGAATGCTGGAATAGGGATGTTTCCTGAGTAAAAAATATATGATTATGTTTAGTCCGTCAGTTAGATTATAGAAAAATATTGGACACGTATTTTTTCCTTTATCAAATCTATAAAAACTGACGAAGATACAAAGCACCAAAGATCAGGAGTGGGGGCTTGTGACGTTACGGCTCGGTAAAAATTGTAGCGAGTAGTGACATCACACGAGTTTTCAACGCTCTGTATCGGCTTCATTTTTTGTTTACGTGAAAAAAGAAAAAATACGTGTCTAATATTTTTTGGAAATCTATCTGACGGACTAATTAGATTTTTTTAGTCAACTACCCTATTCGTTATTAAACTATTAAAAATGGAGTCGTTAGATTAATTGTGCCACGATTTTACGAAGTCAGTGCGGGATGCTGTGCCATCCAAACAATGTACTGTTCTACATACATTCCTGGACCCAGGTGTTAACTGAATCACAACTAGCTACTACTAAACACATCAAAAGTATCTAGGGATCAACATATATTTTTGCAATAACTTTCCTCCTGATTGATATTAATTAAAATTTTCTTTAAGGATTCATCAAATAAAGTGTTTTCGTTTGTCACAGTAACGATAAACCAAGTCACCTTTGCATTAATAAAGAAATTTGCCATTTTCCTAATAAAGGGATTTTTGACATTTGAACCACTAACATTAAAGTTCGAAAAAAAGACTGAAATAACAGTTTTCTTTAAAATTTTATTGGGTAACTTAAACAATTAATAATCCGTGTTTCTACCGCGAACACTAACAACACAAGAACATCGGTTTGGCATACTCAAAATGAGTTCATCCAAATCACGCTGTGGAATGGCCGCCCATGTTCGTTGCAACAACAAAAAAAGATCTTCTTGCGACTGGATACCCTCCATATTCGGCAGAGCTCTTCTCTGTAGCATATCCCATGCATGCTCAATCGGGTTCAAGTCTGGCGACTGAGCAGGCCAGGGCAGGACATTGATGTTAGCTGCGGCGAGAGTCTGTCTTACAACTCTTGCGGTGTGCGGTCGTGCATTATCATGCATTAACTGAAATAAGGGACCGATTTGCACTTGTAGAGGAACGATGACGTCTGATACAATCGTCTCAGCATAAATTTGAGCGTTGAGGTTGCCTCTGATCCAAATCAACTCAGTTCTTCCGCCGATCCAAATACCCGCCCATACTATGATGGTTCCACCACTATAAGGATGGACTTCCTGGCAGGATTTTAATCGCTGTTGGCGTCCAGGGGTTCTCCAGTGTCGTATACGTCTTGTATCCGGTCTCATACCAAAACGAGACTCATCAGAAAAGCACACGAAACGCCATTGTTCTTCTGCCCAATTTCTGTGTTCAAGAGCCCATTGATATCGAATCCTACGATTGTGCATTGCTATAGGTGGTACCCGTAGCGGTCTTCGGGAATGAAGGTTCACTTCATGCAAGCGGTTTCTGACTGTTTGGTCGCTAATTAAGTTCCCTGAAGAGTGATGAAGCCTCACGGCTAACATCATGGCGGTTATTGTTGGAGCTCTTCGAGTTAAGATTTGAATGTATCGGTCTTGTCTCCGTGTGGTGCAGCGATACCGTCCTCCATGGCGCTCAGCCAAGGTAAGCGAAGAGCTCTGCCGAATATGGAGGGTATCCAGTCGCAAGAAGACCTTTTTTTGTTGTTGCAACGAACATGGGCGGCCATTCCACAGCGTGATTTGGATGAACTCATTTTGAGTATGCCAAACCGATGTTCTTGTGTTGTTAGTGTTCGCGGTAGAAACACGGATTATTAATTGTTTAAGTTACCCAATAAAATTTTAAAGAAAACTGTTATTTCAGTCTTTTTTTCGAACTTTAATGTTAGTGGTTCAAATGTCAAAAATCCCTTTATTAGGAAAATGGCAAATTTCTTTATTAATGCAAAGGTGACTTGGTTTATCGTTACTGTGACAAACGAAAACACTTTATTTGATGAATCCTTAAAGAAAATTTTAATTAATATCAATCAGGAGAAAAGTTATTGCAAAAATATATGTTGATCCCTAGATACTTTTGATGTGTTTATTTTAGTTAAAGTGAGGTTATATTGTAACATTTTTTTTGTGTTATTTTCGAAATACTTTAAATGGCTTCGGTTGTGTAATGGTTTATGCATGGAGCTTGTGACGTGTCGAAGATGTGACACGTCTGGCCCTCCCGCGCCCCGGACAGTCGCTACAGTCGAAGACAAGTTTCTACATCCAATATACTGTAACATAGAAGCAGTAGGCACCAACTTTTTAGATAAAAACCAAATCATCTTCCAAGACTCTTCTACCAATAGAGTTACTGCGACCAGTCGCAATTGTACAATTTACACAGCGACCCATGTCGTCAATATCCAACCGATAGGCCAGATCATAGCGAGAGCATAGAGCCAGGTAATTTAGGAGGATCCGTCAAATAGTCCATTATAATACGTAAAGCCGAGGTCGTGAGGTTAAACAATAAAACAAGGAAACTACGTGCGCACTCAGAACGAAAGAAAACGAACGAGTGCATCTGTCAGTCAGCGACTGACGGATGTCAGGCACAAGTGTTGCCAGAAGAAAAAAAACTACTATGAATCGATTCAACGAAAGCTTGATATGCACTCGTCATTCGATTTTCATACATATTCTCAGATTTTGCCGATTTATTCATAATCGATTAGTAGTAATTCAGACATTATTTAATCGATTATTTAGTTTCATTAACTTAATCTAAGAAAGGGCCTATAATTGAACCTTGACAAACTCCCATCATGACGATTTACGACGATTACTTTTTAGGACGAGATCCCCCAGCCTGTCCACGTATTCCATAGTGTTACAAAATACAGATCGTGTTTTGGAGTCAACGCAATCAAAGGTTTTAGAGTGATCACAGAATATGCAGGATTCCAAAATCATCCGCTCCGCCCAGAGCGGAAGAAGTCATTTGATGATGAAATCCGATCCATAAAATAGGTTCCAAAATCTGACTGGTGATATGAAGACTTTCTAAATTACTGTCCCTACAACCCTGATTTTATTTATTGTTTGGTTATATTTCTCAAAGTGAAGATAATCTAAGATAAGACATTTACTGTGGCCACTTGGTATAGACGCGGCGCTGTGGGCGGGCTACGTGGGTGGAGGGCGGGGTGGCGGCGCGTGGTGCGCGGGCTGGCTGCGTCTGGGCCGGGCTTCGCTGCCCTACTCGCTGCGCCTGCTGCCCGGTACGCTGCGCCTCACGCCGCACCAGCTGCAGTACGTATAGTGTGTGTGTGTGTGAGACAGGTACAGACGCGGCGCGGTGCGCGGGCTGGCTGCGTCTGGGCCGGGCTTCGCTGCCCTACTCGCTGCGCCTGCTGCCCGGTACGCTGCGCCTCACGCCGCACCAGCTGCAGTACGTATAGTGTGTGTGTGTGTGTGTGAGACAGGTACAGACGCGGCGCGGTGCGCGGGCTGGCTGCGTCTGGGCCGGGCTTCGCTGCCCTACTCGCTGCGCCTGCTGCCCGGTACGCTGCGCCTCACGCCGCACCAGCTGCAGTACGTATAGTGTGTGTGTGTGTGTGTGAGACAGGTACAGACGCGGCGCGGTGCGCGGGCTGGCTGCGTCTGGGCCGGGCTTCGCTGCCCTACTCGCTGCGCCTGCTGCCCGGTACGCTGCGCCTCACGCCGCACCAGCTGCAGTACGTATAGTGTGTGTGTGTGTGTGTGAGACAGGTACAGACGCAGCGCGGTGCGCGGGCTGGCTGCGTCTGGGCCGGGCTTCGCTGCCCTACTCGCTGCGCCTGCTGCCCGGTACGCTGCGCCTCACGCCGCACCAGCTGCAGTACGTATAGTGTGTGTGTGTGTGTGTGAGACAGGTACAGACGCGGCGCGGTGCGCGGGCTGGCTGCGTCTGGGCCGGGCTTCGCTGCCCTACTCGCTGCGCCTGCTGCCCGGTACGCTGCGCCTCACGCCGCACCAGCTGCAGTACGTATAGTGTGTGTGTGTGTGTGTGAGACAGGTACAGACGCGGCGCGGTGCGCGGGCTGGCTGCGTCTGGGCCGGGCTTCGCTGCCCTACTCGCTGCGCCTGCTGCCCGGTACGCTGCGCCTCACGCCGCACCAGCTGCAGTACGTATAGTGTGTGTGTGTGTGTGTGAGACAGGTACAGACGCGGCGCGGTGCGCGGGCTGGCTGCGTCTGGGCCGGGCTTCGCTGCCCTACTCGCTGCGCCTGCTGCCCGGTACGCTGCGCCTCACGCCGCACCAGCTGCAGTACGTATAGTGTGTGTGTGTGTGTGTGAGACAGGTACAGACGCGGCGCGGTGCGCGGGCTGGCTGCGTCTGGGCCGGGCTTCGCTGCCCTACTCGCTGCGCCTGCTGCCCGGTACGCTGCGCCTCACGCCGCACCAGCTGCAGTACGTATAGTGTGTGTGTGTGTGTGTGTGAGAGACAGGTACAGACGCGGCGCTGTGCGCGGGCTGGCTGCGTCTGGGCCGGGCTTCGCTGCCCTACTCGCTGCGCCTGCTGCCCGGTACGCTGCGCCTCACGCCGCACCAGCTGCAGTACGTATAGTGTGTGTGTGTGTGTGTGAGACAGGTACAGACGCGGCGCTGTGCGCGGGCTGGCTGCGTCTGGGCCGGGCTTCGCTGCCCTACTCGCTGCGCCTGCTGCCCGGTACGCTGCGCCTCACGCCGCACCAGCTGCAGTACGTATAGTGTGTGTGTGTGTGTGTGTGAGACAGGTACAGACGCGGCGCTGTGCGCGTACATACTGTTACGAGCTTCGGGTTCGTTACAAATAAAATCAGCCGATTAAATAAACAAAAATGACACTTTAATTTACACCACACTAATTACACTATAACTCACTAATCACAAAACACAATCGCACTATTAATCGCTTGAGTTCGCAGTCGAAGATCGCTCTCGAAGTTATCACTTGTATCGCAAATCCAATACTGACTCGGTCGGCTCATGTGCCGGCCTTATATAGAGCGCCGAGTAGAACTCCGGAAAGTTCGCGTACATATCGGTCGCGACCGACTAAGGTCCGAGAATTCTAGCATAGAAAAATCGCGAAGGTCCTTGACTTCAATAGTTCTGCTACTCGATACTAGATGGCGCTAGTAGTACCGAATGCAACCATCTTCGTTGTTTAATTCTGGCGCGCAACACTGCCCCCTCCTAAGACATGCTCGTCCCGAGCATTATCAGCGCCATAATAACGCGCCAGACGATCAACATGAACAATCTTAGGAACGCTTCTTGTACTTTTCTGTATACGGTAGGTTACGTCATTGATCTTTGTCACAATCCGGTACGGTCCGTCCCACTTAGCTTGAAGCTTAGGAGATTTCCCTTTGCTGCGAACTGGATTGTGCAACCACACTAGTGAACCTTCCTCGAACCCTTTATTGTTCATTTTGCGGTCATAGCGGGTTTTCATCTTTTCAGACATTTGCTGGCCCGATTGTCTGACGTGCTCATGAATGTCGTTCATTTTGTTCCGCAAGTCATTCGCATAATCGGTTATACTGCGTGGGGCATCAGGTGGTATTCCGGTGATCAGGTCTGCAGGCAGCCGCAATTCTCTTCCAAAGTTTGCGAAAGCTGGAGTCACTGACGTGCTTTCATGAACAGCACTTCGGTATGACAGCAAAAACGGTTGTATGTGCTTGTCCCAATCTCGTTGCCGGTTTTCCACAACTTTGGCCAGATATCTCTCCAATGTCTGATTAAATCGTTCTACCATCCCATCCGATTGTGGGTGGTAAGAAGTTGTCCTCGTTTTATGAGTACCCATAACTCGGCAAGTTTCCTGGAATATTTGAGACTCAAAATTCCTTCCTTGATCGCTGTGAATCTCCAAGGGTACTCCAAAACGACAGAAGACTTCATGAACTAGTTTATCCGCAACTGTTGAAGCTTCTTGGTTTGGAATGGCGAAGACTTCCGGCCACTTAGTGAAATAATCCATAACCACCATGAAATACTTGTTACCACTTTCACTTTCCGGAAACGGTCCCGCAACGTCTAGCGCTATCCTTTCCCATGGTGCACCAACATTGTACAATTTCAATGCACCTCTGCTACGAGTCTGAGGTCCTTTTACAGCCGCACAATTTGTACACTTGCGACACCAGTCCTCAACATCGTCACGACAGTGGACCCAGTAAAACCGTTCCCGTATCTTCAGTAGAGTCCGTTTTACACCCATATGGCCTCCGGAACAACCATTATGGTACAGCTGTAGAACATCCGGTACTTTAGCTTTAGGGACAACCATTTGCAAATGACAGCTGTCTCCCCGAGCATTTTCCCATTTACGGCACAGGACTCCATCCTGAATCACTAAGCTGTCCCATTGGGCCCAATAGCTTTTTGTGATTGAACTCATCGCTGAGACATCACTCCACGTAGGCTTCGGAGCACTGGCCTTCATCCACTCCAGGATCGGCTTGATGTCCAAATCATCCTGCTGTGCACGTTCCAAGTTTTCCTTCCACTCGTTACTAAGATCTGTCTTGATCATCCTCATAGGTACGACTTCTTTACCCTCTTGCCGAGTACAATGCTTGCAGTCTTCAGGGCAAGGTCTTCTTGATAATGCATCTGCGTTGCCATGAGATTTCCCGCTGCGATGTTCAATCACAAAGTCGTATTCTTGAAGTAGTTCAATCCATCTCGCAACTTGTCCTTCTGGATTTTTGAACTGTAATAGCCATTTCAGTGCAGCATGATCAGTCCGTAAGTGGAATTTCCTCCCCAGCAGATATTTGCTAAAATGCTGCAATGACTTGACCACAGCAAGTAATTCCCGTCGCGTGACACAATAATTCCTTTCTGGCTTCGACAGAGATTTGCTGAAGTACGCTATCACAACCTCTTGATCGCCATTCCGTTGAGATAACACACCGCCAAGTCCTATATCGCTGGCATCTGTGTCAACTATAAATTCCTTTCCCGTATCAGGATACCCCAAAATAGGTGTTTTACACAGACGTTCCTTGAGTTCCTGGAATGCAATGTCGCAACTCTCGTCCCAGCAGAATTGTCGCTTCTCCTCAGTTAGCTTGTGCAGGGGTTTGGCTATGTCTGCAAAGTTCTTAACAAATCGCCGATAATAGGAGCACAAACCCAAAAATGCTCTGACCTGCGTCTTGTCTTTTGGAATTGGCCAGTCCTTGACTGCGGCGATTTTCTCTGGATCCGTGCGGATACCTTCTTCCGACACTACGTATCCCAAAAAGCTAACTTGCCGTTTGAAGAATGAACACTTCTTTGGACTTAACTTGAGGTTTGCACTCTGGATCTTCATGAGCACGCGTTCCAGGTTTTGCAGATGTTCATCAAACGTACGGCCTACGATGATGATGTCATCTAAGTAGACCAGACAAGCATCGCCAATCAACCCGGTTAGTACCAGTTCCATCAACCTTTCAAACGTTGCCGGAGCGTTGCACAAACCAAACGGCATGACCTTAAATTGCCACAGACCCTTTCCCGTCGAGAATGCAGTTTTCTCCTTGTCCTTAGGATCAATTTGAACCTGCCAGTAGCCACTTTTTAGGTCCAGCGTGCTAAACCACTTTACTCCAGTAAGCATGTCCAGCGTGTCATCGATTCTTGGCAACGGATAGCTGTCCTTCTTCGTAACGTCGTTCAGACGACGATAGTCAACACAAAACCGCATGGTGCCGTCCTTCTTTCTTACAAGTACAACAGGTGAACACCATGGACTTGATGAAGGTTCTATGACACCATCCTTAACCATTCCCTCAATCATGCTTTCCACTTCCTTTTCACACGCTACCGGCAATCTCCTTGGTCGTTGACGGATAGGCAACTCTTCTCCTGTGTTTATCTTGTGTTGAACTAAATCAGTCTTCCCGATGTCAGCATCGTTTGAAGAGAAAACATTGGCATACTTCAGTAACATTCTCTTCGCCTTGACCATTTCATTTTGAGACAGAACGCTGCGACAGTCATCTAAAAGTGTGGTCACTTTCGTTTGGGCGTCCTTGCTGAGGTTCCCAGTCGATAGATTTTGGCACCGACGCAACCAATCCACTTCCTCGCAAGTACCAATCAGCGTGCCTTTTTCTATCATCTGTTCCTTATCACAAACGTTCAGCACACGTACCCCCGAAATGTCAGTGGCTCTAACCAAAGTTCGGGCCACTTTCCAAGGAAGGTCATTGTCTACCCTTTCCACAAGCACACAACGATGAGTCTGCCCAGAATTCCGAGGAAGACTAACCGGCACAATCGTTTCGGATCTCGGCGGAAGAACAATCTTCTTTAGGCTGTACACATTTCCTGGTAACGCCCCTTCCATGAAAAGTTCCTCTTGTCCACATTTCAAAACTCCTTGCTTAACGTCGATCTCACAATAGTTCTTCCTCATAAAGTCTAGGCCCAAGATGCAGTCGTCCATGATATCAGCCACGATGACATTATGAAGATAGATTCTGTTGCCTAGCTTTAATTCCATCTCTTTTTCTCCGCGGACGGGTATGCGCTGACCGGTGGCTGTTACCAAATTTATGCGGTCTCGGTTGTATGCGGAGTCCCCAAGGAACCGACTTGCTAGTTGGGAACTGACAACCGTGCGAGAAGCTCCAGTGTCTATTGTCAGCTTACATGGCGTTCCGTTGATCTCGCCCTTGATGATTAGGCTGTTCCCGTCATGGGTTTGTGAGATCGAAATCCTTGGGGCTCTCTGAACATCAGCCAGCACCCGCCCCGCAGTCCTGGCTTTTACTCGTTTCCCTGCAGTTGCTGGGCGGTGCTGTTAACCGCCCTGCCCTCTGGAGATCGACTATCTTCCCTATCTACAGTTCGCTTAGGGCAACTGGACCGTAGGTGGCCCCTTTCCCCACAGCCATAGCATCTAGGGCTGTATCCTTTAAACCGGTCGCGAACAGTAGCCGCTGCAACCTCCCTGAGGCGATGGGAACGATTATCCTGCCGCACAGCTTCAACCTCCAGTGCATGTGCCAAGGCGTCTTTAAGCTTCTCGTGGTGCCCGAGCCTCACGGCAGCTCTAACTTCAAGGTCGCGGATGCCGTCAATGAAAGCCTGCACCAGGTTCCCTTGAATGAGCGCAGGTACAGACTGGTATGCTTTTCTAACAAGCTTCTCCACTTCGAGGGCCCACTGCTGCAGGTTTTCACCGCTGCGTTGCACGCGATCCTTCAGCTGTGCCCGAAACACGTGTTCTAGATGAGCGTCGCCATACCTAGCTTCCAGTGCCTCAACCAGCTGCTCGTAAGTCACCTCGTTACCGAGGGCTTCCAGGATAGTGAGGGCCTGGTCGCGGAGGCCTAGGGTGAGAGCAGTCATGGCCTGGTCCTTACTCCACCCGTTCGCCTTCATAACAGCCTCAAATTGCATTTTGTATGCCGACCAGGAAGATGTTCCATCGAACGGCGGCACTTTGAATCCACTCTTCTGACACCAATTGTTACGAGCTTCGGGTTCGTTACAAATAAAATCAGCCGATTAAATAAACAAAAATGACACTTTAATTTACACCACACTAATTACACTATAACTCACTAATCACAAAACACAATCGCACTATTAATCGCTTGAGTTCGCAGTCGAAGATCGCTCTCGAAGTTATCACTTGTATCGCAAATCCAATACTGACTCGGTCGGCTCATGTGCCGGCCTTATATAGAGCGCCGAGTAGAACTCCGGAAAGTTCGCGTACATATCGGTCGCGACCGACTAAGGTCCGAGAATTCTAGCATAGAAAAATCGCGAAGGTCCTTGACTTCAATAGTTCTGCTACTCGATACTAGATGGCGCTAGTAGTACCGAATGCAACCATCTTCGTTGTTTAATTCTGGCGCGCAACAATACGTTCCGGGCATTTTAGACTAAATTAAATGCATGTCCCGTGTACTTGCAGCTTTGTGACGGCGAACCGCGATGACTCGCTGCGCATGCGCGAGGTGCGCGTACGCAACGAGTTCCCCGTGCCCGTGCACATCGCGCGCGTCGACCTCGGGCCCGACGTCGACAAGTACTTTGAGGTCAGTCTATTAACCAGTTTTGTTTATAACGTGCCTATTATCATTTTTAGAAAACAATAAACAGTGATTTCAAATTAATTATATGTGAATAAAGCAATCAAACGCCTTAGACAGGTCGGAGAATATAGAAAGATCCGAAAAGACCGCTTGATCGTCACACAAAATAAATATTAAACCTTGATCTAGATCTTCAGTTAATTATCTTGATTTGTTTAAAAGCCTTTATAACTAGAAACGTAACGCGTGCGCAGGTGGAGTCGCTGGCGCCGCTGGTGGTGGCGGGCGGCGGCGGCGCGCTGGCGGCGCGCGTGCGCCTGCGCGCGCTCACCGACGCCTCGCTCAGCTCCGCGCTCACGCTGCGCACCAACCTCACCGACTACAGCCTGCCGCTGCTGCTCTACACCGGCCACCTCGACGTGGTCAGCATCTCTCCCGTCGCTCATTCTTGTTGCCTCTGTCTCGACTGTCAGCAACCCTTAAACTTCACTAACACCAGACCGAAATAGCCCAAACCGTGGTCTGTTGCAGGAGTGGGAGTGGCCGAACTCCGAGGACGGCGAGCTGCGGCTGGGCGTGGTGGGCACGTCCAGCACGCGGCGCGTGTGGGCGCGCGTGCACAACCGCGCGCCCACCGCGCTGTGCGTGCCCGAGCACACGCTGGAGCTGCCGGGCGCCACGCTGACGCTGGCGCCGTGCGCGCACCTGCGCGCGCCTCCGCCCAAGCACGCCTGTGTTAGTACCCCTGCCTGCCTACGACACTGTGTTTTCGCGATTTTGATAATTTGAAAAAAAGCAACCAAGACCGCGACCTCGCTGGCGCGTGGCGTGGTGCCGTAGTAGAGTGTAGTGTGCGCCCGCAGCGCTGCATGGAGGCGGGCGGCAGCCTGCGCGCGCTGCTGACCGTGGTGGCGCCGGCGCGCGCGGGCGCGCTGCGCGGCTGGCTGGCGCTGAGCGCGCACGAGCCGCGCAACCTGGCGCCGCCCGCCAGCACGCGGCGCGCCGTGTCGCTGAGCGCGCTGCCGGGCCACGTGGCCGCGCTGCCGCTGGCGCTGGCGCGCGCCGCGCCCTACGCCTGGGCCGAGGCGCCGCTGCTGCTGGAGAGCAGCATGGCGGCGCGCATGCGCGTGCTGGCGGTGGCGCTGCCGCCGCACGAGCGCGCGCTGCGCTGGGCGGCGCCGGCGCAGGCGGTGGAGCTGGGCGCCGGCCGCACGCCCGCGGGCTCGCTGCAGTACCGCGCCGAGCTGCTGTGCGAGCCCGACTGCTACACCGGCCTCGACGTCGCCAGCGCTGGTGCGTGCCGCCCACTGCTACTCTCTTTTCATCTCGCCCAATCTTACTAATATTATAAATGCGAAACTTTGTAAATATGGATTAATACTTGTTACTCTTTTACGCAAAAACTACTGAACGGATTTGGATGAAATTTGGCACATAGATGGTTTATAACCATGATCAATATATGGAATTTTATTTTTTTCTTAAACTTAAAACTTATGCTTGAAACTTATGCGGGTGAAACCGCGAGGCGCTGCTAATACTATATAAAATGATTTCAGTTTTCTATTTAATCCATATTTTTATATGACAACACAAATCGACACAAGAGCCATGGTATGGTTAAAAAAGTTAACTGGTCATCGTATTGCCATCAATGTTTACGCTATTTAAATTGTTTTATAGTTATAAAAGAAGTAAATAATATACTGATAAAGTATACCAGCCGATTAATTGTGATCGGCTCGAAGCGTGGCCAGAAAATGTCGAAAGGTCAAATTACTGAAAAAAAGAAATAAATTCGTAATGAATTGTTTCAAGAAAAAATGAGATGAATGAGTGTATAATAATAAAACAAACGCGTGTGGTGACAGAGGGCGCGGCGTGGCTGCGGCGCGCGGCGGGCCCGTGGGAGGCGTCCCTGCGCGCCGACGCCGCGCTGCAGGCCGCGCGCCACGCCGCCTTCCGCGCCGCGCGGCCGCGCAACGTGTCGCTGCACGTGCACACCACGCACGCCGTGCAGCTGGGCGCGCGCGGCGCCGTGGCGCCCTACTGGCCGCGCCTGGCGCCGCCGCGCGCCGCCGCCGGCCTGGCGCCCGTGGCCGGCGCCGCGCCGCTGCGCCTGCGCGCGCGCAACCCCTCCGCCTCGCACGCGCTGCTGCTGCAGCCCGTGCTGGCGGCGCCGCTGCCCGACCTGTGAGTGCGTGACGTGCGGCGGCGCCCGGTAGGTACAGTGCAGCACAGTACAGTGTCCCCCCCCACAGCGCGGGCTCGGAGCCGGCGAGCGCGTGCGCGGGCTGCGTGTGGGCGCGCGACGCGTGGGCGCTGGCGGAGTGGCGCGGCGTGCGCGGCGGCGTGCGCGCGTGGGGCGGCGCCGAGCGCGCGTGGGACGGCGCCGAGCGCCACGCGCTGCCGCTGCTGCTGCTGGCGCCGGACGCCGAGCTGGAGCTGACGCTCAACTTCACGCCGCAGCAGGCCGCGCATCTCGCCGCCTACCTCTACCTCAGGTCAGTGTAAATTATCCTGTTGTTCACATCCATTTGACTATCGATAAGAAAATATTTTGTAATGCCTCCAAGAGTTGTTGTTTTAATTTTTCGTGAAATCAAGACACTTAATGCTATTAAAAAAAATTGCAATATTTCGTCACAGTAATTTCGTTTTCTAAAATACACGCCTGCCATACAAGAAGTGAACTAAAACATTAAAAACAAGAAAGATCGTCGTAAGTCTCGGGACAGCTCCTTCGGTTCACTTTTTGACATGGCAGGCGTGTTTTTTTTTTTTGGTATCTATTTTTTATTTGTGAACCATTTTACACACATTTTGGCTCTACATTTTTTTTTAATATTCACTAGCCTATGTTACCCGGGATAAATCACCGCTTCTAACGATACCACATACATTGATTTTGGTTAAGCCCACGGAGTAGAGAAAGAAACAGAGATGGCGCAAAATAAAATCTCTTTAGAAGGAAGCGTCGGCTCAATGCGGCTGATGAAGGGCACGGGGTACGGCGATGGCTACAGCCCGCGGTGGAAAACCCATTATTTGTAAATCCCTCTAGCGGTGAAAGGAATTACAACAGTGTGACTGAACTAGCTTTTTTTCATTTTAGTTCGTCTACTGGCCACTATGGCGTTACAAAGCATGACCTTTGTTCCAGAAAATTCTATGTGTGTTAGTATGGCGGGACCACATAATTTATTACTCAACTGCGGGCGAAACCCAAAAGGTGGGTAATGTGTTTGAATTGATTTTTTTATAGTGTCATGTTACCTCTGATGTGGGTAGGGGGTAGGGTGTGCAGGTAGACAGGGTAGGTAATAAAACCAAAAAGTTGTTAAAACTATCAATCTTTATTGAACCATAACGAAGGCATGGTTGAAAATTGGATCTTAATCATGCGCATGTTCATTTAATGATGTGAAGCTATTTTCTCCTGTTAGACTCTTAAGAGTAGCGTGAACAATATTACGAGGATTAAAATAAATATTTACAATTTATTTTATCAGTCTCCTTATGATTCATTCTGTGCGTATGCAAATTTTGACAACATCAGATGGGAATAAAAGATGGCGGCGGCTTTTCAGGGAAATCAATATGTCCTGCTTTGTTTGTAAGTGTGAAGGGCGGGAACACATTCTTCGCATTTTATTTGTTTCAGCAGACCACCCAGAAATAGGCACCCGTCGACCTATCTTAGCGCAGGTGCGAATCCGTTACTAGTTACCCTCAAATTAGTTACTAGTTACCCTCAAATTAAAACTATAAATATAATCTTCTACCCACATATGTATATTTTTTATTACACTTGATACCTAAATGTTTATTTCTGAGTATGAGTGAAAATATTATGGTAATTATGTTTAGGGATAAAACCGTTATGATAAAATCATCGTTATGAAAAATGATAAAAAAAAATATAATTTTCGGAAACATGAGTGTTATAAACATCAATAGTATGAATGAAAACTTTAGGATTAAACATTTTAGGAAGACTGTTCATTCAGATTACAAATCATTATGAAGAACAATTTCGGGTAAAGAACTGTTCGGCCCGCGCGATCGGGTTCGGGTCGCGTTCGGCTGTACAATTATGTATACCTAACATTTTCTACTATCTATTAAAACTACGTTTTGATAATAAACGAGTTTTGTTTTATTTTTATCTTTGTTCTCGCTGACATTATAGGATATAAAACTAGAAAATTTGTCGAATAATAATACAGTATAGCAGTAAAATATTCTAGGAAAACAAAGTCTACTTGGTTTTAGTACATAATGTACATAAATAAATAGATTAAAGTCGTATTAATGACGACTTGCTCTAACTTTTTTACGCCTGAAATAGTTAGGTGCCGATATCGAAGCATACCCGTTGTAAGTAAAACTCATTATATATGATGCAAGTAAAAGTTATTGTTACAAGTACATTTTTATAAGTTTCTGTATAACCACTCAGAATAATATTTTCAGTATAATGTTACAGTTAAAATAGCACCACAGTCTATGAAATATGAAAGGTAATTTATGAATTAATAGTAGGCAAGTAAAGATAAAAATTACAAAGCATAGTTTTCAGTAGAACGTAATTTATACTGGTAGAAAAGTATTATAGCAATAGTTATGGAGAAAATTGTACGTAAGCAACTGTCTTGTTCACTCAAACTGAGTTTTTCTGAAAATCAACATGGATTTTTAAAAGGTCGCTCTACCACATCCAATCTCATCCAATCTCATCTGTAGTGACTTTCTGACGGAGCACATGTCCAGGAGAGCTCAGGTCGACGTTGTATACACTGACTATAGCAAATGTTTTGATCGAGTGGATCATGCGCTTCTAATGCGTAAACTATTACTAGTTGGTGTGAGGGGTAACTTGTTTAGATGGTTCTCACCTTATGTAGAGAACAGGTGCCAGACGGTGGTTCTCAATGGGTATACGTCGAGAGTGAAGTACATTCCCTCGGGGGTTTCCCAAGGATCCTTATTGGGGCCTCTATTTTTTATCAATCTCAATCAATTTTCTTGTTTCTTACACGGGAAAATTTTGCTGTATGCGGATGATATGAAGATTCTTAATTAAATTTCAACCATTGAGGATGCACGCCTGTTGAAGGACGATTTGGACAGGTTCCATGATTATTGCTAAAAATAGGTTAGATTTAAATATTTCTAAATGTTGTGTGTGTAAATTTACTCGTAAGCCAAATCCTATTAAATATGATTATCAGCTATCGAATACCTTAATAGCTAGAGTCAGCGTCATCACTGATCTTGGAGTAACTTTTGACGCAAAGTTTTTATTTGACGCGCATGTAAATAAAGTAGTTAGCAAGGCTTCTAAAGCGTTTTTTTTTTTTGGATGGGAAATCATCAAATGACCCCTCCCGCCCTGGGTGGAGCGGTAGGGAGTGTCAGACTTTTACTGACTAAAACCCACCCTTGCTCCTCCATGTGCCCTTTGCGTTCCAGGGCCGCGGTAACTCTTTCGAACAAATTCCGCAACCCTAGTAGGCTTCTAAAGCCTTGGGTTTTGTTTTTAGGATTTTTACAGATTTTAAGAATATTAAGACACTGAAAATTCTTTACTGTGCGTTTGTCCGTAGCCACCTTGACTATTCTTCTCAAATTTGGAATCCCAGTTATAATATATATATATCAATCGCCTTGAAGGTATTCAAAAGATTTTTTTAAGATACATTGAATATCGCTCAAATACCTTTCTTCCTAACTATATGAGCCGGTGTAAAAAGTTTCATATTCTGCCTGTACTTGCGCGAAGGAAAATCACAGATCTTGCTTTCCTATTTAGCGTCATGAACGGATCTACTGACGTCCCTGAGCTGGTGAGTAGGGTTGGACTTTTAGTTCGCGTTTCTTCGTAGTTCGCGTCTACTTCATGTTCCTCAAGTTCGAACTAACTACAGAAAGAACTCGTACATGATAAGAGCTTGTCGCACATTCAATACGGTGTGTCAGGAGGTCGAGCTTGATTTGTTTACCAGCAGCATTAGAAAAGTCAAGAAAACTGACTGATTGCTTTTTTGGTACCTGAACGCAATTTTTTTTGGTAAATTATTATATTTTTGAGCGTGACTGGTCGTATGTAGATATGCATGTACATATGTGCGTTAGTCCTAAGCTGTTTTCGTGAGATTTTTATTATTGATTGTTTCTATATATAAGTGAAAACTTGTAAATGGCCATTTTTTACATATCATTAGTTTCTATTGTAGTGTATTAGCTGTAAGTTTTCCTAAAATTTATAAAATAAAATAAACAGTCATGTTTATTTTTTGAAGATTTCAGTATCTCATTCGGTCGTTTCGTGATTTTTATTCCGACAAAAGTAGTCGGAAAGTTAGTATTTTAGGCAGTAGATTTAGTATTTTGAGTAAGGACAATTCTTCTTTTTTTGTCGGAGCTTTTATTACTACCCATTCGAAATTAAGCCTTTTTGGCCCCGCCCACTGTGACGTCATGACCTTATTGAAGGTGGCTGACCTATTTGCCTTGGGCCACCTCCGCTTCTTTCTCTTCTCCGTGGTTAAGCCGTTAAGAAGTTATGGTGGAATGTAGAAACATACAAACATACATACATGAACCCTAAAACTATAACACTCCTTTTTTTAGGCAGTTGTGTAAAAATGAAATAACTGTTTCTCTTCAGAACCAAAATTTTGCTTTGCAATCCGGATGCGCATCGAGAAACTATAATTTGTAACAGTTAAATGGGAACGTTTTCTGCACAGAAATAACTTGACGATACTGGAGGGCGTGCTGCTGAGCGGGCGCGGTGCCTACCCCAGCTTCGAGCTGGGCGGGCGCCGGCCCGGGGCCAGCTCGCCGCTGCTGTTCGAGGTCAGCGAGTGCGGCGCCACCGTGCGGCGCACGCTGCTGGCGCGCAACACGGGGCCCGTGGGCGTGCTGCTGCGCGACTGGCAGCTCGCCGGCCAGCCCTGCCAGGCGCGCGGCTTCCGCCTCACGCCCTGCGCGCCGCTGCGTCTGCAGCCCAACGAGTCGCGCGCGCTCACGCTCGCCTTCAGCGCCGACTACACGCTGGCGCGCGTGGCGGCCGAGCTCAGCGCGCGCACCGATACCGCGCGCGCCGCCTTCTTGCTGGCCGCCGCCGCGCCCGCGCGCCTGCTGCCGCGCTGCGCCGCGCTGGCGCCGCGCCCGCCCTGGGAGCCCGCCGCGCGCGCCGCCGCCACGCTGCTGGCGCTGGCGGCGCTGGCGCTCGTGCTGGCGGCCGCCGCGCTGGACGCCGAGCGCGAGCTGCGCCGAGCCCGCCAGGCGCGCCCGCCGCCCGCAGCGCGCCAGCCTCTCGACCTGCGCGCGCTGGCGCAGCATGCGCCCGCCCCGCCGCCGGCGCCAGCGCCCCGCCGCGCACCCGCGCGCCGCCGCCGCACCCCGCGTCGCGACGCGCCCGCGCTGGACCCGCAGGCCGAGCGCCGCGCTTTCGAGCGCTGGCGCGCGGAGGTGCTGGGACGCAACGACGATGACGACTCGCGCTCCAGCGAGGACGCCGACAGAGACGACGAGAGCCGCGCGCCCGAACCCACTCTCGACGACCACGCGCCGCTCGCGGAGCACTCGGCGCCCGAACCGTGCGCAGACCCACCCGCCACCACTGACGGTTACGAGGCCGACCCCGAGACCGAAGACCGGCCGCAGGGCAGCGGCGACGACGACGCCGTGTCCACCGGCTCGGCCTCCGCCTCCTCCTCTTCGCCCACCGCTGACGAGCGCGACGAGCACGACGAGCACGACGAGCGCGACGAGCATGACGAGCACGACGAAGGCGAGCAGGCACCGGGCCACATGCCCGCCGCGCCGCCGTGTGCGGAGGGCGGCGCGGCGGGCGGGGCGGGCGGGCCGGGGGCGCGCGCGCGGCGGGACGGCGGCGGGGCGGCGCGGCGGCCGGAGCGCGCGCGCACGGCGGACGCGGGCGAGGCGCGCGAGGCCCGCTCGCGGCCCGGCGCCGCCAAGCAGCACGTGCGCAAGGACAAGCTGTCGAAGCGCGTGCGCTCGCGGCCGGCGCCGTCGCCGCCGCGCTCGCCGCCGGCGCGGGCGGAGGCGCGCGCGCCGGGGCTGCGCTGGGGCGCGTCGTGGAGCTCGGTGGTGGCGCGCGGGCCGGCGCCGGCGCTGGCGCCCATCGGCTCGGACGTGCGGCGGCGCGCCGAGCCCGAGCGCGCGCTGGGCGGCGCGGGCGACCACTCGCTGTTCTACTTCAACGGCGACGCGGCGCACGCGCAGTGCCGCGAGTCGGACTTCTCGTGGCGCCCGCCGCCGCCCGTGGAGCGCCCCGCCTTCGCCCCCGCACGTGACTTCCTTGGTGAGATTACATTTGGCTTGTATTTTATTCATCATCTTCCTATTATTTATTGTAATCTAAAATGATATCTGAAACAATCCCCTTCTCAGAAAGGATGACTTTCGTAGTGAATGTCAACACGTCATCAGCTATAAGAACGTGTGTGTGCAAGTACAGGCTGCAGTACTTCTACAACGATTTTTGAAAAATGACAAAAATTGATAGGGTCTATGCCTCGCCGATGTAAGGCAGTCATCAAAAGCCGTGGACACGCTACGAACTGTTAACTTAGAATAAAATGCATTAAATTACAAATTTCAACATTATCACAGTCTTATTTAATGAGATTTTTAAAACCTAAAAAAAGTAGGTATCTACTGAAACAACTTTCGAGCAGTTTAAGAATCGTTCTTATTTATTTTTCCAGCTTTATTACTTACTGTCGATAATAAATTAAATTTGTAAGGTGACTTTAATATTTACTCTTAATCCTGTTAACTCTATCCATGTAGATATTTCATAAATGATAATGATAAATGATAAATGATATTTATTTTGTAAGTAGGTTAAACATAACACTTTTACACGTCAAATATTTCTGGTCATTTTAAGCTAGATGAAGCCGGTGTTTCCTAGCCGACTACCCTGAGAAGAAACACCGAAACAAACTCAGAGGTCAAAGTCTCTTTTAAAGTCCATACAATCCGTACTGGTCAAGTCATATGAGAACCATGTAGGTTAATGTCTGAGGTAGCCTTTTGAGGAAAGTGCTACACAGATTTGAGTGGACCTGTCCAGACAGTGCAAGCATTTGTCAGATACCGTGTAGCTCAAACTTAGAACTTCAAGGAGCTCAACGATTTGACGAACAATACCAAAGTAAGGACATTTGGGTAGGCCGCAAGAATTACTCAAACTGCCAGACAAACTGAAATAAAACCCTAATATGGCGATCTACATAGTCCTCACATTCACAATATGTTATATGAGAACCATGCAGATCAGTGTCTGAAATGGTCTTTTGAAGAAAGAACCACACAGATTTAAGTGGGCCTGTCCATTCAGTGCAAGCTTTTGTCAGTAGTCGAGTAGCTCAACTTAGAAAACAATAAGGAGCTCAACGACCCGACGAACAATACCAAAGAAGGGACATTTGGGTAGGCCACAAAAGTACTTAAACTGCCAGACGTCATCGTTATATATGCTTTAAAAAAGGAAAGAAAAAGAAAATAATACCCATATAGTCCTCATATTCACAAAAATAAATTAAGTAAAAATATACTGCTTTACAAAGTAAGTATACATGTCAAACATAATAAATAAAAAAAAAATATATATTACTTTAACAAGTAAATATTCATGTCACAATAATAAAATAATACTTCATAAAGTAAACATTCATGTCAAAATTGCACAAACAGGAGAATATCAAATGTCAAATCTAAAATTGAGAAAAGTATCAATAGATAAAAGTAATAGTAGGCCATGTACATCGTTGAAGCAGCTCAATCCCAAGCCTTTTGGTCTTCAATATAGTCTTTAACTGTGTAAAAAGCTTTCTGGCATAGCTTACGTTTTACTATCAATTTGAATTTATTAATACTAAGGTCTTGGATGTAGGAAGGGAGTTTATTATAAAAACGTATACATTGACATCTAAATGAACCACCTATTTTTTTGAGCCTAGTTTTAGGAATGACAAAATTATGTTTGTTCCTAGTATTCACGTTATGAATATCACTGTATCTTTTAAATAGATTAATATTTTTATGTGCATACAAAAGATTCTCATAAATATACTGAGAAGGCACAGTCATTATATTAATCTCTTTAAATTTTTCTCTGAGGGACTGTCTAGGACTTAATTTGTAAATTGCACGGATAGCTCTTTTTTGTAACACAAATACTGTCTGAATATCAGCGGCATTTCCCCACAACAAAATGCCGTATGACATCACACTATGAAAATAACCAAAGTATACTAAACGTGCTGTCTCTAAATCTGTTAAGCCACGTATTTTTCTGACGGCATATGCTGCAGAGCTAAGTTTTTTGGACAATTTATCTATATTTATCTATATACATAACATAATTAATTACTTTTGAGAAGAAACATAAAATTACATATGATATTGTTTTTTTTTTTAATGACTGTTACTACAAATCGTTCTTAATTATATGACTTCCACTGTATATTCCAATTTTCGGCTGATTTTACATTTTTACTAAGATATAAGGCCATGGCTGATTTTTTATTTAGGCTTTTGATCCGTTCAATTTCACCTATTTGAATGAATGCCTCATGGTAAGGATCATCCACATCGCGCGCGTGTAGATGTCATATAATTATAGATCATGAACATTGTGTGCAGACGAGCCAAGCGCGGTGAGCGGCGTGGGAGCGGTGGGAGCGGTGGGAGCAGTGGGAGCGGTGGGCGCCGTGGGCAGCGGCTCGTTCCGCTCGCTGAACTCCGTGTGGGGCTCCACGCTGGAGCCGCGGCCGGCGGCGGCGGCGTGGCTGTGGGGCGGCTACGCCGAGCCCGCCGCCGCCGCGCCCGCAGGCCCCGTGCGCCCGCCGCCCGGCTTCGGGCCGCCGCCGCGCCCCGTGCGGCCCTACGACCCCTTCCGCTCGCTGGCGTCCATCTGGGCGCCGGGCGCGCTGGACTGGCGCGCCGAGCAGGCGGACGGCGCCGAGCCCGAGGCGCCGCAGTAGGGCGCCAGCCGCCACCCGCCGCCGCCGCGCCCGCAGGCCCCGTGCGCCCGCCGCCCGGCTTCGGGCCGCCGCCGCGCCCCGTGCGGCCCTACGACCCCTTCCGCTCGCTGGCGTCCATCTGGGCGCCGGGCGCGCTGGACTGGCGCGCCGAGCAGGCGGACGGCGCCGAGCCCGAGGCGCCGCAGTAGGGCGCCAGCCGCCACCCGCCGCCGCCGCGCCCGCAGGCCCCGTGCGCCCGCCGCCCGGCTTCGGGCCGCCGCCGCGCCCCGTGCGGCCCTACGACCCCTTCCGCTCGCTGGCGTCCATCTGGGCGCCGGGCGCGCTGGACTGGCGCGCCGAGCAGGCGGACGGCGCCGAGCCCGAGGCGCCGCAGTAGGGCGCCAGCCGCCACCCGCCGCCGCCGCGCCCGCAGGCCCCGTGCGCCCGCCGCCCGGCTTCGGGCCGCCGCCGCGCCCCGTGCGGCCCTACGACCCCTTCCGCTCGCTGGCGTCCATCTGGGCGCCGGGCGCGCTGGACTGGCGCGCCGAGCAGGCGGACGGCGCCGAGCCCGAGGCGCCGCAGTAGGGCGCCAGCCGCCACCCGCCGCCGCCGCGCCCGCAGGCCCCGTGCGCCCGCCGCCCGGCTTCGGGCCGCCGCCGCGCCCCGTGCGGCCCTACGACCCCTTCCGCTCGCTGGCGTCCATCTGGGCGCCGGGCGCGCTGGACTGGCGCGCCGAGCAGGCGGACGGCGCCGAGCCCGAGGCCTAGCGCCGCAGTGGGGCGCCAGCCGCGGCCGCCGCACTAGTCACGCCCCGCGCCGGTCGCCAACTCCGCATCTCTACATACGTGTTACACTGTTCCCTACATGATTGTCTTTTCGAGACTGATGATTAAACTTACACTATCTCAAATGATGATGAACGACTCGTTTTATTTTCATCATGTTTTTTATTTTATTTAGAAACCTCGTATTAGTGCCTGGGAACAACTTCTCATCTTCCTTTACAGAACTGTTTCATTTTTCATTAACACGAATAAGATCTTGCATGATAAACAGTATGGTTTCATCAGAGGACATTAACAGAAACATTACTCCTAAAACTTGGGCATTACGGGCTAGGCAAAACAGCTTTAAGCCTTGTTAAATCATATTTAAATGAGGAGGTGAAGAACAAAACCTCACTTTTCTGTTTAAAATAAAAATGTTTTTTTTTAGTGGATGTGCAAAATGATGTTAAATTGAATAGAGCAAATAAGTAAAACCTTGTCAAAAACACCTCTTTTCTTATATAAATTTTCATTTGAAATAGAGAGTTTCGAACAAAACCACACTTTATACCTTAAAAAAATCAGTCTCCCTTGATTATTTTCAAAAGCTCACTTTATTGGAGTAAAATTCAATGGTATCACTGAGACTTCATCAAAACCACGTAAAAACGTTGAGTTTAGAATAAAGGTGTTAAACTTCTAATGCATAGTCTTTTTGCTAAATAATTTATGGTAGTTTTATTTGTCATAAGTGTGGCAACATTTATTCAGTTAATTGACGTTTCAAGTTGTCAAAACTATCAAGTTGTCAAAGTTTTTCGGATTATAACTTTTTGTATTCGATGGTTTATCTAATAGTGATAAAGTGCGGTTTTTACTGTTATTTTGGAAGGACTTTAGAATAACGGTTGTGAAAATTTGTACTTTTGAGGCGGGGGGAGGGGGGAGGGAGGGGATGAGATCCCATCCCAGTAAAAATGAAGTTTAGGAAATGCAGTTTTTTTTTAAATAATTTTCAAAAATGTCATTTTGAGGTTATATTTGAAAGAAGAAAGAAAGAAAGAAAAACTATTTATTTGCGCCAAGCATGACGCACACCAAATAATTTAAAATAGGTACAGCTTAAAACTAAAAAAAAAAAAAAATAGTTAAAACTTGGGAAGGTATGCGTCACATTTGCGCAAAACGGCTGTCGCTCAGCATAATGCTAAGACTCTTGTACGAGACTGAGTCTAAGCGCTGATTTTCAGCGACAGCCGGCACCGACAAAATGACTTCTGCTGGAGCAGCCTATCAGGTCCTTAAAGTGCGCCTAGACAGAAGAGCAGTGGCAGAGTGCAAAATTAAATACAGTAAATAAATAGCGTATTTTTTTGATACTATTTACCTGATTTAAAGGTGAATAACTGCTTTCCCCTCTGTCCTATGGCCCTAGTCGCCGGAAGACCAGTCGACGGAGCCCCGCTTCGCGGGGCTCCTACTTCTGAGTGGTTTAAAAAAAAATAACCGCGAAGGAGATGGCGGGGTCTGTGTTCGCTCGCTTCGCTCGCTCACTAGACCCCGCCATCTCCTTCTAACCTAAATCTATCCAAGTCGGGGTGCCCCTTTTTTTTTTTTTTTTTTTTTCTGGATGGGAAATCATCAAATGACCCCTCCCGCCCTGGGTGGGGCGGTAGGGAGTGTCAGACTTTTACTGACTAAAACCCACCCGTGATCCTTCTTGTGCCCTATGCGTTCCAGGGCCGCGGTAACTCTTTCGAACAAATTCCGCAACCCTAGCAGGCACCGACCCTATGGGGTCCCGTCCTTGGTGCTGACGGCTCCTTCGGCGCGCGTGGAACACAACGCGTCGTCGACTCAACCTGGTGTCGGACGGCGAGCCACCCACGCTCACCGTCCCCAGGCATCAGCCACTGCGCAATAGCACAGCGGCCGACTTGTCTCTGGAGGAGGCCGAAATGGGACCATTACTGGCACTCCATCTCAGCACCCTCCCGAGCGTTGGGAGTCACAGCACCCGCAGCAGAAGCGGCGACGGAAGCCGCGGCGGCGGCAGAGGCGGCGGCGGCGGCAGACCTCTTGCCCTTGGTCGGGGCGGATGGCGCGCAGGCCCTTCCCCCAGCCCAGTGCTCGGCCGGCTTGCCAGCAGCCGCACATGCACTGCAGTGCGGCGTGGCCTCACATGAGCCGGCCCGATGACCGGGCTGACCACAGCGGAAACAAAGACCGCTGCGGTCCACCTCCGAGGGGCACATAGCTCCCGTGTGGTTGCCCACATGGCAGCGGTAGCACCTCAGAGGCCTGGGTTCCAGCAGTTTTACCCGCGCAGACACCCATCCCACCAAGAGCCTTCGGCCCTCCGACACAGTTCTGGCCGCCGTCACGGGGCAGCTCACCACAAGGGTTTGCATGCCCGTGTTGTCAGGCCGGAGGGTGCCCGCCTTGACGAGCTCGGCAGAGCACCCCCCAGTCCTGGCGACGGCGGCCACAACTTCCTCCTCCGTAACGGAGTCATCCAGGCCCACTATGCGCATGTCGATGCGCTTAGTCGGCCTGGACACCCGGACCTCGTCCGCGGGTAAGACCGCCCTCAGCTTTTCGGCCAAGGCGTCCGCGAACGGGCCACTCTCCGCTCCGGCGAGCTCGAGCTTGCGGGCACCGGTTAGGGTCCTCCTGACCCCGATGCCCCCGCTGATGCCCAGCTCTTGGAGGCTCACCGCCTCCTTCGCCCGCTTCAGTACGGCGAGATACGTCACGCCCCTCTGTTCCGCTTCCGGCTGCAGTGTGAGCACTACAGCCGCGGATTTCGGGGCGCGAAGCCTCGCCGCAATAGCGTTGGCCTTACGCCGCTGCTTCCTCGCCTTCCTCCTGGCCGCCTCTTTGGCCCTCCGCTTCTGGCCAGCAACCTGCCACTCGGCCCCGGCCGCAGGAGGGTCCGAGGGTGGAGGTGGGGGCGGCTGTGGCACCACTGGCGCCGCAGCCTTAGCCGCTCCTCCCCGAGCCTTCCTCCCACCCCTTTTCGCCGGGGCCGACTTGGTCGTCGCCGGCGTCGCGGCCGCCGGCGCCACAGGCGCTGGCGCTGCTCCGCCCTTGGCCTTTGCCTTCGCCTTGCCGGACGTTCCCGGGCTGGCAGCCGCGGCGGCCGCGTACGAAGCCGCCTTCTGTTGCTGGCCCGGGGCCCTCTGAGTCGCCGATAAGAAAATAAGTGATTAAAATAAGAATATGCCAAAGCTCGTACAGTCATGAGAACAAAAATATATTTTTTTAAAGTAAGGTTATCTTTTCAGTCATTTTCAAAACCACACCTTTTTTTTTGGTAAATATCATAACCTCGCTTTTCCAGAAGTCTTTATCAAAACCACACTTTTCCAAAAATGTTTAATCAAAACCTCACATTTCCAAATTTAATTTCAAAATCTTGGCTAAGATTCTTATAATTTTTATCAGTCATTTGGTACATCAGATTGACTGAAACACTACTTTAAATGACACAACTAAAACAAAATGCAGATGTTGTAGTCAGTTAGTTATTTACATTTTACTGTTTTCTCCAAAATCAGAAAAAGTGGAAAAGTGAGGTTTTGTTCTTCACCTCCTCAAATGATACTCGCAAAGTTCGCAAACAGCAAGTAGTTCAAGTAAACGGTTTCAATTCGTCGAGCTTAAATATGAAAATGGGCGTCCCACAGGGGTCGATTTTGGGTCCTATTTTATTTTTAGTTTATACAAATGGTTTACCCCATTGATTGCAAAACAAGCTAAACACTTGTTTGCCGCGATTCTCTAAGACATCATGACGGTACCTTGTCAATATATCTATGAAAACATTATGTACGTTAAAAAGAATTTAGTAAACGAGGCTACAGACATAATTATGCTGGAAATTTCGACCTGCAGGACAAGCTTCGTGGACGACGTATGATCCAGTGTGGCCCGTATGATTCAGCGTAACCCCTGAGTTACACTGAATAACAATATGTGTAGCATACGTGTTGTTCAGAAATATTTTTTAAACTATATCGAGTACTTTTTTGTTTATATTGTTTTTAGTTTTTGTTTAATTATCTCATCTACACAAATATTATTAAACTCAAAGCTGAATAGTTTTTTTTTTTGTTTTTCTATTTCATCTATTGCTTTCGTTTTGCTTCATTTTTGATTAAAATGGCATTGTCAATCAAGTCTTCCAAAAAGGAGGAGGTTCTCAATTCGACTCTATTTTTTTTTGTGTGTTAGCTCATGACTTTGTACTGGGTGTACCGATTTTGATGGTTCTTTTTATATTCGAAAGCTGATGCTTGTCGTGCGGACCTATTTAAATTGATTGAGATCTGACGACTAGTATTTAAGTTATCCCTAATAATTGCATGGCATAGTTTACATTGACAACGTTCTCATTCCTTCTTGTCGATGTAAAATGAAAAAATAATATTGTGTACGATGGTTTGGAAGAGCATCATAGTATTTTATAGAAAAAAAAAAAAACTTTAATTTCGGAAGTCGGTGTTCAAAATACGAAAAAGCAACCAAAAAAACCGAGTTCCAAAATTAAAGTTATTTGTACTTTTTGGTTATTTTCTGTGTAGAAGTCTGTTGTATTTTTTTGTAAAAAGTTTTTTTTTTTTTTATATGATATAAACGTGTTTTTATTATGGATATCGGTCAGTGTGCCATCTTAGGGGCGGATTTCTGGATATCATGTGTTCAGAAAAGCGATAATAAATAGGTATCAATAGTTTCATATCCAGAGCCGCTTTCTGTGAACCAAGGTAGCTGGAAACAGTGGTTTCTATGAAAAAAGTTTACGGCAAGAAGTGCTATCTCTGAAGAGAGATCTCTGTACAGTGCTTCCTATGTATCGAGATGTCTACAAACAATGTTTTCTATCAACAAAGTTTTCAGCGAAACGTCTGTCTGTCTAGGAATAGAGATTTCTATTAGCTGTGCTTTCCGTTTGTAATTGTATCGTAAAAGCGTGTTTCTATCTTAGGTTCCACACTTGTTATTAAGGAAGTATGTCAAACTGGTATTTTACGATAAGTTTTCACAATGAAATACTATGTACATGGCACGGTCGTGCTTCGGCTGCGTGACATTAGGCGACCGGAGAGTGTAATTACCTACTTATTTTGCCAGTGATACGTACCATGGATGGTCGCCATTCGGCCTGATAAGAAGGCTTGGTCATTAAAATCTTTAATAAAAAAAGTTATAAACGGAGAACGAGTAATTGCCAAACTTATACTGTGGCTATGTACTATTATAGATGAATATTGACCCTTGATGGTCAAATGGAAAAGATCTGTGATCAATGTCTAAGGCAAAAACTGTACAAAATCTTGTCATATATTTTATAAACATCTCCTTTGTAGGAACGCACACTTGGGCAGTGTTCGGATATGTACTCTACATGTATCTAAAAATCAAAAGGCCTTTCTTTATCTTCCTTCCGTTTCTTGTACTGGACGCCCTTTGCAAGCGGCCAGGAGACCCGCGATCAATGGGGCGCACCCCTAATTTCTGCCAAATGATCCAGCGAAGGCTGATAAATATACAAGTTTTAAGAAAACCAAACCAGGTTGTGCAGCGTGTGTATACCTAGGTACGGTAGCCATCTGTGCGTACTGTGACGCGGCGGGATCAGTACCGACTCGTTCTGTCAGTCTCCTTCATGCACCAACATTAACCATGTGCGTGCGATCAATTAATTTTAGCAGGGCTGGGTAGAAGTTAAAACAGGATTTTTTTCAGTAATATTATTATTTTGTAGCTTTTCATGATTATGAAAGTATAATAATCTAGATAATGAAACAACAATGGCCTTGTTTAATTTTTATATTATTCCTCACAATATTAGAGAATATTACTCGTTTTCTTTCTTATATGAAAAAAATATTAGGTAGGGGTATTGATATTGAAGACACATGAATATCAAGGTATGATATAATACATGTCGAACATTTAAAACAATGCTCTATTAACAAAACTATTCGGTGCATATTACCTATGTAAGTAATTAAACAATATTTTTTCTCTGGTCTACTGTTTTAACAGCTTCAATGCCGAATGTTATAATGTAGGTTTAATGGACGTGCCGAAGGGGGACTGGTGGCTTATGCTTAATAGTAGGAGAGCCCAAGCGGGGATTTCGGAATTTACTAAAGCGCGGCAGATTAATATACAGGGGATACCTTGACCCTGGCTAAGTACCTCCACCGTCAAGGATAAAGAATCAGATTAGTAAAAAAAATAATTGATCTTCAGAAATTCTTGAGCGCGTCAGATTAATAACATTATAGCGGGTCCAACTTCTCTACCCTTAAGGTCCAGCTGGTCTTCGCCCGAACATAATCATAATAATTTTTTTATTTGTGTAACATGTAACATAACAGGCTAAGAAGAGTTTACGTTCGGAACAAATTTTATATTTTTTTTCAAGTTCCTAATCTAACCCGCGAAAGGGTTAGGATTTCGGGTCAGGTTCGGAATAAACCAATCTGAGTTACTCCAGCAAGTGTTACGCACAAGATCCATTGCACGCTGGTGGAGGAATGCCCAGTATGCAAACATTATTGATCTTTTACCTACGGGCTATGGATGGAAAGTTGTCGACGGAAAGTTCAAAATGATCTGGTGTGCAGGTGATGGTTGATACGTTGCCGAGAGCGTATGAAGATGTAGTCATAACACCCGATATTCTTGAGGATACTCCCGAATTAGTTATATCTACTAATTTAAAAAAAAACACGTTATTCATAAAAAATATATAATTAAATATTTTAATGATTTCTTATCGTACTTTACGCAATCTGAGGATGCAATCGAGCCAGAAGATGAAGATGATTTTACTGATGAAACTTTACATTGTCAACTCTTACGTACGACCCGCATCATGCAAACGATCGGATTAACATACGTACAATATTAAAAATACGTAGGACGCGCTCCAGTATTTCCCTACAACAGTATTTTTTGCTTCTTATCCTTTAAGTTTTGCAACCCAATAGGTCTCTATGACGCTCTAGTAAATCCCCATTTAGCATCGTGGGCTCCCCTAATACGTTTAAGGTATAGAAATTAACTCCCCACCCCTCCCATGGATTCTACCCCCCCTCTGGGCCCTGGGTAACCCATTTGTAAGTTTATAATCCAACTAAACACACAAGTGGTATTCATGTGGTAGTTATCATCGTACTTAAAGTCAGTCCACTTGGTCCGCAAGACGCCACTTGCCGAGTCACGAGCCCGAGCTGGCCGCGTGCAGGTCGTCAGAGCTGGGATGCCTCTCTCGCACAGACACGTGCACGCTTAGTATCTGTACTTGGTGGAGTAGTCCTTGGGCGAGACGACGAGACCGCGGCCCTTGCGCGCGCCGCGGTACACGGTCTCGATGATGTCGATCATCTCCTGCTTGTCCTCCAGCGGCCAGTTGATCTTGTTGTTGTTGCCGGTGCCCAGGTCGATCATGATGTGCTTGTTGCGGAAGAAGAACATGACGGTGCACGGGTCGTACAGCTCGTACCTGCGGCCAGGGAACTTCTTTTACTTCACTTGGCAGAGAAATTGCTGATGAATATCTGGTCAAATCGCTGTTTTCATATTTACTGTAGGTAGGTACACAACACTTTTGCAACTACAATGTTCTAGAGTCGTTGGATAACTGTAAAATGCGTAATATTATTAAATATCCTGAGTGATTGTAAACTTTCGATAAATATTGTCAATTGATCCTTACTAATATTATAAATGTGAAAGCGTGGATGTTTGTTACGCTTTCACGCAAAAACTACTTGACGAATCGTCATGAAACTTTGTACACATATTCTTGGAGGTATGAGATGTAACATAAGATACTTTTTATCCCGGGATTATGTTCTCTTGGGATAATTTCCGACATTCACGCGGGCGAAGCTGCGGGCAGCAGCTAGTAGTCTATAATCTCTTGAAGTAATTTCCGAGAAAATTTAAGATGTGTAGTAAATTTATACTCTTACGAAGTGTGCCATGTTCCGGTGACAGATACATGTCTCCAGAACATTACAAATGCTGTAAGATTGTACAATACCACTGGAAATGGTAAACTACATTGTTTTTTAATAACACACACATATATTGGAAACTATTGAATTTGGATGGGATATATTCTATTCAAAATGATTTCATTGTGAAATTGTAATCAAATAGAGATTTTTAACTATCTTAAGGAGTCTGAAATTGTCTGCAGTGGCATCCACAGTGACATTAAATACACTGAGAAATAATGTTCACATGTAATGTTATAATATCTATATGCACAAACAACAATAACTATAATTATGTGCAAAGATGCCACAGAAGATAAAATACAAGGGTGTTGGGTACCTACTTGTAGCGATAATATTAAACTTAAAATAATATTAAATTTGTTCCCGACCATCCCACTCCAGATTTTAGCACTAACAGGAATATTTTCTTAAATTAGTGCTGTTCTCCCCACTATATAACTTTGTGCATATAATGTTGCTGTTTACTTTGCTAATACTTGGTTGGAGCCAGCAATACTAGAGGGAGAGAATGTCAGTCAATCTTTAAAATCTTGAGTGGGACGATTGGGAAGAAATTTAATATTATTTTTGTAAATTCCCATTCGTCTCACTAGGCGGATGAAGTCAGGGAATGACGGAGAATTCACAATCACTTCATGTCATCAGGAGATAAATAAAACCTTACATTTTGTTAAAATCAGGGACCTCTGTGATATCAACCAGATAGATGACAGCAAAGTTCTTGACTTTTTCAGCGATACTGTACAGCACCTCATCCATCTTCATGCAGGTGGGGTCCCAGTCGTGGCCGAACCGGATCACCTGCCGGCACACCATGCAGTTACGGTGAAATTGAACATATTCAATATTTACTTTCATGCATGACGCAGAATAAAAAAATAAAAAAAAAATATTAGAGAAAGGTGTGTCACAACCTTAAGACGCCCAAAAAACAGTTTTGTCACAAGCACAACTTCACGAAACAGAAGATTGATACCGATCCTATCGGTGATCAAATTGTAAGGGTGGCACTCACTGCTGACCTATAGAAATTTATTTGTGGCCTTGAAAAACAAGCCTAAAGTAATACGTATACAATATCAAAAATATTGTATACCTACGTATTACTTTAGGTTTTAGTAGTATGATATTTATCCGGTCATGATAGTTATACGAGAAGTTTTGTCTAGAAAATTCCTAACCTATAAAAATTGTACTTACCACAACCCTATCTTCTTCGGATAATATAGCCTGATCCACTTGCCAGCCGTTGTGTAGATGTCCCAGCATGTAACTCATGGTTAGCCTGTTTGTCTATCCTCTTGATTAAAGATTAAATAATAAATAGAAACCTAAACAATAATACGATAACGATAAAAACTTTTTTTTTTGTGTTGGCTTGGCAGTTGGCAGTTTGGCACTTTCTTTCTTATTGTCAGTGTCAACATGGTGTCAATCTGTCAACAAAAACAGTGTTGCCAAATCGGTCGAACTCCAAGTCGCCGCTAATTTTCTACCAAATAACCGAAATTTGCCCAAAGTGGCACGCACAGTGGCTAATGTTATAAAATTCGATTATTAATTGGCTGAAATTAAAAACTATCCACTCGGATGTACCTATTTTTGAAAACTGTTCTTATGTCCCATTCTTCACTAAAATATTTTATAAATATCCATGACGATGAATGATGAATTTAATGGCATCACAAGAGATTCGATACTATAATTTTAAATGGTTTTATCGAAAATATAAACAAAATCTGCGGAAATCCATTAATGCATTGCTTCATTCTTTCTGTCTTTATTGTCTTTCAACACTGTATAAACCACTATCGATAATATATTTTTCTTTATGCATTTTTATACGCCTGCGCCCATCAAGATAAGCCAGGAAGTAAAATCCTGCAGTTACTTAAAATCGGCCATATTTTGCTCTGATCGTTCAAACTGGCAACACGGAGCATAGAGTACATTCTTTCAAGTGTTACCGTGACGCTACATGAACATATTGGCATGGAAGTCTCCATGACTTCCATGCCAATCGCACGAAAGTACTATGAGCTAGCCCAGAGCCCTAGAATCGTCGAGGAACGTTATGATTATGATAAGTACAGTCCAAAGCAAGGGGTATAGTACTTCAATCCAAAGCGATGAGTTTTGGATTATTTCTAGGAGGTTGAGAGACTATCTCCAAAGCCCATTTTTCAGTCGGAACAGAAATGTATTAAAATAATTTTACTACTTACCACCTACACTACCATTACTCACATGCCAATCATATTTACATGTCTGATTCTGGGCAGATCAAATTAAAAGCTCGCTCACGCTTGGTGTTGAACAGAGCCTGGGAAAGCCTGGTAACGGTTATTTGGCCCTTCCTTGTGGTTATCACTAATATTCCGAAGTTTCCTAATGTAAAAAATCATGTAAACTTCGCAAGCATTGGAAAGTATTCGGATTGATTCGCTCGGAAAGCATCGGAAAGCATCTTGTAATCATAAATTCTAACCTATGCAAGTAGATGGCGTGCCCGCCGGCCTCGCATTAACGGCATCCAGCGGAAAAGGATATTATTTGTAAGAACTTACCTAAGTACCTCTGCAAATTATTTTAAGCAAGTAGGCTCGCAAATAGCTCATACATAAATTTAATATCAAAATACAAAAGCCATCAAATATTTCTTTTGACGCGAACATGATCATAATGGATTCATAATAAAAACTGGTAAAATATGCGCATAATACTTCTCGCAGCTTTGTATGTATGAGGGAATTATTCCCCTAAACATACACGCAATACTTTTAGCACACATACAAAGCTTGAAATATTCTTTAACTTATCAATGAACAACACCCACGCTAACACTCGTATTGCGTACTTACATACGAGTGTCGAAGTTCTACTATTATAGATCATTAGATGTCGTTAATGCCCATAACGGATGCTGCTTATATTTTGTACTCTGCATTCTTGTTCCGGATAATTACGAAGTTTACTTTGAATATTACCGAATTAAGTATGGGGTAGAGCAGTGGTGGCCGAGTGGTAACGACCCCAGCATACGAATTGTAGGTCGCGGGTTCAAACCCAGCCAGGCGCATTACTTTGTGTAATAAATTTAAACACCGTCTTGAGAGCAGCGGGCGTAAAGGAAAACATCGTGAGGAAACCGGCATGTCCTAGAACCAAAAATTCGTAAACATGTGACATTAACCAACCCGCACTAGGCCCGCGTGGTGGATTACGGCCCATTCGCTCTCCTAGAGAGGAGGCCTGTGTCCCAGCATTGGGGACATGAAAAGGCTGATTATGCGCTTATTACACTATCCAATTTTTAGGAAACCTAAATGGGATACAATTTAGGAATTCGAACTAAATCGGCCTCTAACTTCAATTACACTATCCTGTTTCCTAAAAATTGGAAAGTATAATAAGCGCTTAAGTATGGGGAGTATTGCAACTATTATATATATAAGACTATAAACATGTTTTTTTCAATGTGAGCCTATAAGATACATGTATTCTTATCACTGAAAGTAGATGGTGCATGTTGTTTGTTTATCAGCGAGGCGCGGTGTGGCGGTGGGCGGGCGCGCAGCGAGGAGCAGCGGAGCGCAGCGCGCGGGGGGCGCCTGGCACCTCGCCACCGGAACGCGGTCACTCACCAAAACATACATATTTCTCGGGAAAAAATAACAAGCCGCGCTCGCAGAACTCGGCAACACGCCGGGTGTGCCGCACACGCTCTCACCGCGCCGGTAACTTTATACGCGTACCTGACACCAGGCCGCCGATTTCACGTTAATTTCCGCAGTAGTGAGTAGCAGCAGGCAGCTGACGGGTGGCGGCGGCGGAGCGCGTCGCGGTACACCGCCGCGCGCCCCAATTAGCTCGAGGTTCGCGAGTGGTCGCGTGCAGCTGTACTGGACAGCACGTCGCGTTCCCGTGCTCCGGCGAGGCGGCGGCGCTCCTGACACACACCACGACACGCCGAGATCCTGCCGGCGACAACCTCGATGTGTCGCAAGCGCAACCAACTTGTTTATTAGTAGGTACCCAAGTGTGATTAAGACCGGTTGACGCGAATCGTTCACGTTTGCTATAAACCTAGCTTATATCCGGTGAAAGGAGCACTTCTTCAACCGCGACGTTGCCTTCTGTTATAAGCAGTGCTTCAATCGTCACGTGGGCCTTATCAGATCTCGAAAAAATGTAATTACCCACGTGAATCTGTATTCCAAGCAAAACGCGAGCGGTTCTGCTGAGTGCGAGGTATTTTTAATGATTACATGATGTGTATCAGATCCGACCATATTTCCGTAGATCATTTGCGCTTGCGATCGCACTTACACTACATGAAACTGTAATGATTACGTTAAGCGTACCGACTGCGGAATCAATCGAAATATATCAAATATACAGTAGCGACTTGCGATTGAGCGACAGCCAGCGCGTCAGCTGACCGCAACACAAAAATGATGTAGGGTTTGCACGAAATGCAATGCACAGCATGTAAACACTCGCTCCCGTGGCGTGTTGCAGCTGAGGATGGACGCTGTGTACCCGGCGCAGGCGTCGGCGCTGGCCCGCGGGCGCCGCCTGCGCCGCGCCGAGCCGCGCAGCCGTCATCGCACCACTCCCGTCACCTTCGCCGAGATTAAGGTGCGGCGACACATACCTAATACAACTAGTTCAAAACGCAATGTCAGTACTCAGTAGCAGTACTCGCTCACTGTACCTAGTAGGTACCCTGTTAGTTAATGAACTTTCGCCGCCAGTGAGGTTCAAAGGGTTTTGTTACACATCCTAAGGGGAAAAGGTAGAGAAAAATCATGCGAATTTTAATATGGGAATAGGAGTTACTTTGTCGACTAATAAAACATTTTGAGAAACATGGAATGTAGGATACAAACAAGAGCACAGCGAGCTCGAATATGCCGTTCCTTTTGTTTTGCACATTGCACAGCTAGAGATTTCCAACTCCTTAGGATTTTTTATTTGGAACTTGAAATGTAGAGCCTTAGAACAAACCGCCTGTGCCCCCATATATGCATATATTATGTAGGTTAGGGTTGCCAACTGTCCTGTTTTCCCAGGACAGGTCCGGATTTTCGTAGTGTCCTGGGACATTCTGGTTAGTTTTTGAGCAGCGACCTACGCTGACCTAGTTCATATCTGGGCAGATATAATGACTTGATACCAATTTTATTATTCATTTGTCAACTACCTACAATACTGGAGAAAATTTGTGAGGTTGAAAACGAAAAGTCTAATACCTACAAATAAATACGTTTTTCATATTATGAATTTATGATTCATTTTATACTAACCGAAATTTAAAGATTTTTTCTAATTAAACTGATTATATTATATTTTAACAACTTTATTCAAATACTTTTTAAGTACCTAATATTATTACTTACTTGAATTTAATTGAACCTATTGTCAGTAGGCAGAGTTGGGCAAAATTTATTCGAATGACGAATAACGAATGAATAAATTGCTATTTCGTTATTCACGAATAAAAATTAATTTCTTTTATTCAAAGGAAAATTATTCGAATGACGAATAAATTATTTTATTCGTTAGTCGGTTAATGAATAAAAATAAAACAAGGAATACTTAGGAATACTAAGGCATTTTTTCTTCAAACATGTTGTCAGACAATCTGCTTGACTTTGGCAGGTTTATCATAGTGGAGTAAGAAAAAACGCGTTCTGCTGATGCAGATGAAGGCAACGGTGTTTTGTATTTTTAAATAAAGTTTTTATTTCAGGATAGCTATCTAAAACATTGAAAGTACGATCTTCTTCTGCAAAATATTGAGATACTATTACATAAGCCCTGGTTTTCGGTGATTGCTTTTGTATGTCAGCTTCGCTTCCCGAGTCTGATTCGAAATCAAAAAATGAGTTTTCTGGATCAGCAGCAACTCTATTTTCAGAATACGAAAGATTCTTGGACACTTCTTTTGCTATTTAATGTTTAAATAATGTTTTGATTCTTCTTTGTTCATGTGGTGTAATGCAACTAAACGACGATATACGATTGGCAATAATTCGTTTTATCGCTTTATCTTTCATAAACAATAGGACAAAACGTGAGCAAGCCTTGTCATCCGTAGAGTCCAGTGTTACGAATAACAAATAAAATCACAAATAATTTATTCGTAGGAAATTTATTTACGAATAATTTATTCGTGAATGAATTATTCGCGAATTCTGACAGTAGGTACATTATAAATTTAAATAAATGCTGCCATATTACTGCATCCTGTTTCAAAACTGAATGTTCCTGGTTTTTCAAACTACAAATCCGGGTTTTTGAGTTTTGAGGATGGCAACCCTAATATAGGTAGGTACATAAAACATAATATAATATCTTAGATAATGACAACCTTAAATTGTACGACGAAGTACCTACCAGTATTCGTACCAAGTTTCAAGTAAATTGGCTCAAGGAATAAGATTTTTAAACAAACTTCCAGCGCCTTTACGGACAGTTTCCTTCTCTCAATCTTTGGTTTCTTACAAAGACAATATAAGTTTCTTAGCTGAAGCCTCCTACTCCTATTTATTTAAACTTTGTACTATAGTGGTGCATGAGCGGACTTAATGTAACAAGGCACCTGACCTTTGGATTAAAAAGACAACACAGGTAGGATTAGGTATCCCTACAACAAATAAATAAAATACTATGTACTTCTTTTTTTGGCAAAGAATCTACCTTTTTGCCAAATTTCATCTTCATTGATCCAGTAGATTTTGAGATATCGTGATTAATCAGTGAGTGATGAATGAGCGACTATTAGCTTTTATAAAGAGGTAATAGAGATGAGTAATTAATTGATACGCTCTGTGGTGTCAGGAGGTGGACGAGGAGAACTGCGAGACGGAGGTGCAGAGCGAGGAGCGCAAGCGGCGCCCCGACGTGCTGGAGGAGCGGCTCGGCCGCCAGTTCGCGGAGTTCCGGCGGCGGCGGGCGCGCCGCGACCTGCTGCGCGAGCGCGAGCCGGACTCGCCGCCGCCCGCAGCGCCGCACGCGGCCGCGGCGCCGCCCGCGCAGCTGGCCCGCGCCGGCAGCGAGCCCTCGGCGCTGCACCGCGGCGCCGACACGTGAGCGCGGCGCGCGCTGCGAGGGCACGACACTCGACAGGCCTCCTAGTGCGCCGCCGCCCGCTGTTGCTGACGGTTGGCGCCCCGGCCGCACTGGCCGCACTGGCCGCCGGACGGTTGTCACGTCTCAGAGCGACTTTATTCATTTTAAGTTGGATCGTATTCATTAATATTTTTGTTACGTACAGTTCTAAAATGATTTAAATCAAATGTCAGACACTCTAGGTCCTGTATTTTACATAGGTACAAAACTCATTTGTATTGGTAGGTAGTTAAGCAGCACGCTAACAATTAATTGTTTAGTATAAGCCGGCTGACTGTACTCGTTTATAACCTACACGACGTCGGTAATGATACCGTATCTGGTGTTCGTGACTAACAAACTTCTTTGTGAACAAGCAAATTAGCAAACATCTCGTTGATTGAGCGTTCTGCTTTTGTAGGTACACACACTACACTAATAATAAAGTTATTTCCGAAACCTTTAACGTGTACTGCCATTGCTCATAGGCGGTACACGTTAAAGGTTTCAGGGAACTTATTGCGGTATTTAAAAGCCTGATACCTCCACAGTTTTTACAGGCCAAGACCGTTTTAGACTTTTCCAATTTGCAAAAATAAAAACATGGCTCACTAATAAAAGAATCATGCCCACTTTCCATACATTGATTGACCTGTCAAATGATTTATTTAACAGGTCGCGTCTATCGACAAGTAGTGTTTTATAAAAACAATTATTGTTTAAAATAACACAATAACTTATCATTTTTTCATTTAGAGCCCAGGGAAAAGTGCTATTATGTAAATAAGCTTTTGAGGTTATAACAGCTGTCAAACCTCTTCTGACAGTTGTTATAACCTCAAAAACTATACGATGCTAAAATCAAATTGTTTTTTAATCTAACAGTAACAATCACTCAGAAATAAATCCTTCTTCAGTACACTGAAGGATTTATTTCTGAGTGATTGATATCACCATCAAATCGGCGAGCGGTTGCAAACAGCAGTTATATTCTTGTAATATCCTGCCAATGCAGAGTTAATAATATCAGTCTATTACTGTCCAACTGCTGGGCAAAGCTTCTTCTTATATAGAGAAGGAATGAGCATTAGATAATCATCACGCTTGGTCAGCACTGGTTGGCGATTTGTGACTTATTGATTATTATATAAATAAGTCCAGGTGTCATTCAAGCCATGTCCAAGATAAACTTAGAAAACTTACGCATTGAAAAAGACACATTGGTACTTGCCGGAATTTGAATTCACAGCTTCAAGCATGAGACGCGAGGTATTAACCTCTGGGCCATTACAACCTAGATAACGAAAAGAGCTGCCTACCTACATGTTCAGACAAAGACAGGTAAATTAAATAAAAAACAGGTTTTGATTTATTATTAGGTATTTATTCAATGTCTTCTCGTACAACCACTTCATCTGAAAATGCCGCAGGAGCTACAATGTTAGTTTTAAGCCTGGCCCAACCTAAGTACCACACCAACGTCATAACGTGCACAACAACTTACAGTGCGACCTCTTACAATGCAGTTGCAGCAATAGTCTCTAATGCGTTCTCGCACATTAGTACCATTTTCTACCAAACTGTATATTGATTGATAGACTGTTCCACTTCTTGTTCAATTGCTTGACCTTGAATAGTCTCATCACCATCTAAGTCTCTTCTCTCATCCTCTTGCAGAGTTGAAAGAGCTTGTCTTTTAAATCGCAACCAACAGGCATGACACGACCAAATTGTGATATCTGTCAACAAAAAACAACATAATTATTAAATAAACAATGTAATAAATGCAGTGACATACCTCCAGTAACATCACGGATTAGATATGTAAAGAAAAACTAAATGCAATTTAAAATAAGTTTGAATATTTTTAAATACAAACCTGACAAGGTTCTACAGTAGTTCAAATCAAGTTGATCATCCTTAATGTGAGACATGATGACTTTTCTTGATGATCAACCACAAATGGGACATACCCGAGTATGACCATGGCGAGATGAACTAGCAGATGGATCACTCTCAGTGTTTCTATAAATCTAGGAATTCATAGTCTGCATGGATACATCTAAGCACGCTTCACAAATGTAATCTTCTACTGTTATCTGAAAAACAAGTCAATTATGAGATTTTTAAGCCTACAGAGAAACTAGGAATATTTAATTTGTATTTTAACAGCTGTCTTATAGAACACTAGCTTAAACATACATAACTAACACATTAGGTCAGTGGGTTGCTTCGGAGTATCACCTATTTCTAGTAGTACTAGTTCTATTTATCATGTAACTTAAAAAGTATGCTTTACCACTACTGCATATCAATCATTTTTTAATAGCGTTCGTTGACTGAATACTAAATCGTTAGGTACTTGATTTTTATTATACTTACGATTACTGGAGATATCCAAGTGCTAATTGACGAGATGACTCTGCTATCAAGATGAATGGCCCGATAACGCCGAAGCGTGTTGACCCATATGTTGCTGTTAATACGAAGAAATTCGTAGAAGGCTCCATAACGCTTTCGTATCGATAACGTCTTAGCTCCCATTCATCATCATCTGCCTAGCCTTTTCCCAACTATATTGGGGTCGCCTCCCTGCATTCAGCTGTACGTCTTAGCTCCCAATCAAAAAGCAATGAATCAGTTTCCGTATAACACAGGCCAGAATAATCATAAGTGGTAGGTAGGTGTCGAAATCCGTAGAAAATGCAAGTGGTAAGTGTATCAATAATCCAGTACAATTAACAAGAGCAAATGAAAGACTAAACGTCAAACGTCAAAACGTCAGTTAAATGTCAACCTGTCATTCACGTAACGTTGCGGCTAAAGAAGTTTGTTTTACGCAAAAGCTGTAACCTGTATACTTATTTATTCTTCCTAAAACCATAAAAAAATCATAGCTAGGCATAAATTAATAGGTATGGAAACTAAAAAAATACCAGTTGGTTATTTTCAACATAAATTAACCACATGTCGAACGAACAAGTTTTTCGTATTCTATGAAACGGAACGTGTGTAAAACATGTTTCGTTTCCAAAGGTCTATTGAGAATGATAGACATAGTAACATAGTTTTTTTTCCTGGCTTTATTTGAAAATTCAATTAAGTGATACTAATAAAGCAAAAAATATGCAATTTTTTAAGAATATTTACGTCACTAGACGCGTTAGAAAAATTTCAGGTCAAAACTGGTCATGATTCTTTAAAGTGATAAGTACTACACCTACTTCATGATCACTAGCATCTTCAAATCACCAACAGTAAATGTATGTACATACATACAATAATACATCTGTAGAGTATCGTTTTTGAACATTGAAAATATATTCCTATATTTAAAAAAATAGCCATGGCGTTAAAGGATGACCACCAGACCGCAACAACGTTTATTTTAGCGGCAGTTCCAATTATTTCCGACTTGGGGCAAGATAAGGGTAGCCATCCATACTTTATAAAAACGTATCTATCCTACTTTATTTTGTATACTTAAATATACTTTATACTTTTGCATAAAAATAACTTTATTTCCAATCATTACTGTGATGCGTAAAATGAAACAGGCATAGGTACGGATGAAGATGAACTATTCTATCAAAACCGGCAAGGTAACAGAACGTAAATACGAGAAAATGATTATTGATTAGCAATTAATAAGGTACCTACTGAACGAATTGAACTTCCTAATATATCTTTGAAAAATTAAGTTGAATTCACACATTTTGAAATGGTATTTACCAAGGCTAGTCTTGTACAGTTAATATGGCTTTAGATATATTAATATATTAAGATGGGGTATATTCCGCATTAGTAAGAGTAATAGAGATCAAAAGAAAATCTAACCTAATATTATAAAGAGGATTTTTTTTAAGTATGTACATATTTATTAGTTTGTAAGCGGTAATCGCTCGACGTACTAATCTAATTAGTCGGATCATCTACTTACAGAGAACAATAAACAAACAGGCTGGCATTAACGCTTTGCGATCAAAGGAAAAATCCAAGCAAAGATATAAAAAAAAACAGCAAAAAAATGTGCGCTAAAAATATGCTGAAAAATACGTTTTTTTTCTTACCAATGCTTTATTTTTTTCCTGTCGAAATAATGAACACGTTATTTTTTCAAAAAAAAAGTTGTCAACGCTACAAGATTATCATCACAAATACGATTAAATTTAGGGGTGTAGAAGTGCCACCTTTCGTGTGGCATCAATCGCTCAGACATACAGAATAAGGATTAATTAACTTGCAACTCTTTGGAACGATACTTTATTTCATTTCAGTATTAAATAAAAGTCTATCAATAATGAACTAATGACAGTACTTCTTCCTAAAGAGTATTGTAATCCACATAATATCTCATTAATTCGGGCTCCGATAGTTGGCCGGTGCATTTTGTGCACAAGCACGTCTATAGGTACGCTGTGAACTGGCCGTTCTTGACTTTCTCTACAGCTTCCAACAACTGTTCTCTAGAATATGCGTGTAGCAGTAGCTGCACTGTCTGTCTTTCGAACACAACCTCGTACCATCTGTAACGAAGAAAGTGTTAGGTACTTCATCTTTCTTGCCTGATAGTAGGTAAGTCACTAATCGCAAACTTGATTAAAATGCTACTATTGTGCCGCTCGCATAATTATATTTAGGTATACAAATTTGTGCGCGCCTGTGGCTGGCTTTAGTAATTAATACACTCTACGAAAATGTTCATTACGACTGGCTAACATAATTATGTTTGTACGTTTGTCTTATTGCCCCACTTAGCTTTAATCATTTATGTTTTGGTTTTGTAAATTATTAGCGGAAATCGTTTGTTTTAAGCGGAAAACGGACAGTGGTAATTTGTTGGTGGTGATTTTTTTCACAACTGTTATTTCCAATTAAAAAATTCACATATTAAAAAATTAACGAAAATTTTCGAAATTTACAGTCAGAGGCGGCATCCGAGTAGGTACTTATTCAGTAGTACCTACTGTTTTATCGACGTACTAAATTAAAAAAGGACACTAATTTTCGAGATATTAAAGGTCTTACCCCGCTGATAGTCTTACTGCACCTCACCTGAATAACAAATACACGGTAAACAATAGTGAACATTATCGGTGAAAGTCCAACTTCATCGTCGATAGATGGCGTTCATTTTGTGTAATTTTCTGAATTGCGGTGTTAAGATTCTCAAGAAAGAATTACCTTCTCTTATTTTTTGTAAAAATTGTGGGAGTGCTGAATAAAATTGGGTGTCTATGTTCTACACTGAATGTGTTGTAAAAATATTTTATCCAAGCGACAATTTTTTATTTTCGACATGAAAAATTTCAAATAGGATATTTTTATGACCGTATTCATGTTGATCGTTTGAGGTCGAGACGGTTTGAGGGATGTGGGGAAGGGTCGGAAATGGCCGACACCAACCAAGTGATCGCCCGCAGACCGAAATCATCTGAAATATCGAAAACTAAGTAGGATTGCGGGGAACTCCTCTTGCAAAGGGCTGAAATAGGGTTTTTGTACCTATATTCTTGTTTGTATATGTATGTCTTATTCCTTGGTCCAATATACATACTTGTAACTTGTCACTATTATGGAATATCGTCGTTATTGAAGTTGTAGAGACAGGTGATTCTAGGTAGGTATTCTTAGAGACGAGTGAAGGATGTTTGAAGTTCCTAAGGGTCAGAACCATAGATATTTTATATTTCTATGGTCAGAACGAAATTCTCGCGGACGAAGTCGCGGGCAAGTGCTAGTTCAATATATTTATGTCGCCATAGACGCCTGTACCTAAATCGTATTCAAGCAAGTATGAAATGTTTCGCAAAAATCGGATTATTGCGTAAAGGAAGTCGCTTTCTGCGATTTTTTAAACGATGAAACTCTCGCGTTACCATAAATAGTACCTAGACCTACTTATGAGTAAAACACGATTTATAGGAGCTGACATAGGATCATACATACGACGTGGTCGGCGTAGTTCCTATGAATACACAAATGAATGAAACAGGTTGTGCGGACAATCTCGTATAATTATTGTACAATAAAATAAATATCACTCTCAACCACGCGTCTGTCAGACACATCAATAAATAGTCACGACTGTGTAAGTGTGTATGTTTGTACAGAACTATCGCTTCGTCGTGTAACAATATATACCTACCTATCTTTACAAAAGTTCAACAAGTAGCCGACTATCTCCGAGTATCTCGGGGCTTATGCATATTTTATTTTATGTACCTAGATTTAAATTAAACAATCATACAAACATACAAGTCATCATTCTCAAAATGTCATTTACATAACACAGTATCGTTTGTGCACTCAATGTCTCCAGTTCCTGCGCGAGTAACATGACAAGATCAAATATTGGGCTGGGACTGCAACTTGCAGATCTATTTGAACAGAAGATCACAGAGTGCGGTGACCTGACGGCGTACTTAAGTAATTGGCACTGGTCGCGTTTCTCTCACGGCTACTCTTACTCGTCTACTACGTAACGCGCAACAACATACAAAACCTAATTATTGTGTAACGATCATACTTAACGTTAGTTTGTTCACTTACTGCGAATTCATAATATATTATTATCATGGGTATGTATATACTTAGTATAGAGCGGGCGGCAACATGTCGGTGTACAGTGGTCCTACCTACTAGCCGCACGGTACGGTGCTGACCTTAACTGTAAATATACTTGTAGCAATATAATCGACTCGTAAATACTCTTATGTCAACAATTTCCTAAATAAATAATTATTTTGTTATAATACTTTGTTTGTCACCCTCGACACCCTCGCGGACGCCGCGCGGGGCTCCTAATACTGTCTGTGTCTACATGGTGTGGCGTGTGTGTGAGTGTGTGTGGACGGTGCGGAGTCAGTCTTGTGCGATGGCGCGCGCGTCCTCGTCGGGTTGCAGCTCCGCCTCGGCCGCCGACGGGATGGTGTGCAGGTGCCGCGGCGCAAGCGCCGGCGCCGGCGAGCCGGGCGGCTCGTCCACGGCGGGCTGGCGCGTGAGCCGCGGCCGCGCGCCCCCCGCGCCCGCCGCGCCCGCCGCCCCCCCCGCGCTGCCGCCCGAGCGCGACGTGCGCCACGTGCCGGTGGACGCGGTGGCGTTGGAGCCCGACGAGTCGTTGCGCGACGACGACAGGTTGGAGTCCTGCGACGTCTTGCGCGCCACCAGCCACGACGCGGCGCGGCGCGGCGGCGGCGGCGGCCGCCCGTACGTGCGCCACGAGTCCGAGCGCGACGACGAGAACTCCACGGACGACGACACCGAGCCCGCGCGCGCCGGCGCCGCGGCGGAGGCGCGCGGCACCGGCGCCGGCGCTGGCGTGCTGCGGCGCCCGCACGCGCGCAGCCAGGCGATGAGGCGCTGGCGCCGCGGCTCGCGGTCCGCGCCGCCGGCGCCGGCGCTGCCGCCGGGCAGCAGGCGTCGGCAGGCGCAGGCGGCGCCGTGCTGGCCGCGCGAGGAGCGCTCCGCCAGGCTGTTGGTGTTGGCGGGCGTCTGGCGGTTGCTGAAGTTGGACGAGTGGCGGCAGCGGCCGATGCCGCGCGTGACGCGCGACTCCTCGATGGCCTTGCACACGAGCGCGCAATCCTTCTTGAACTGCTTGGTGAGGATGGCGTACAGGAAGGGGTTGCAGCACGAGTTGAGCGGCAGCACGAACACCGTGAACACCTTGGCCTCTTCCAGCGACACCAGCTGCACGCCGAAGGCCGCCGTGAGCGCGAAGAAGGCAATGGGCGACCAGCACAAGAAATCCGTGAACACCAGCAGCGCCATTCGCTTGGCGATGCGCGAGTCGTTGGAGTTCCAGGCCTGCGAGCCGCGGATGGCGCAGTACATCTTGAGGTAGCAGCCCAGCAGCACCAGGAAGGCCACGCCGTTGACCAGCAGCAGCGTCACCACGTAGCCCAGCGCCGCGGGCGTGGACGTCTCGAAGGGCAGGCACACGGCGAACTTGCGGTAGTCGGACACGCCCAGCAGCGGCAGCGCCGCCGCCAGCAGCGAGAAGGCCCAGCCCGCCGCCATGACGCCGGCCGCGTGGCGCAGCGACAAGCGCTTGTTGAGGTGCATGGCGTGCGTGATGGCGTAGTTGCGCTCCAGCGTGATGACGGCCAGCGTGAACACCGACAGCTCGGACGACAGCACGCCCAGGAAGCCCGCCAGCTTGCAGCCGCCCGACATCTGCCAGGCGATGGCGTGCGCGCGGAACTCGCCCAGCGTGCCCGCGTCCACCACGGCCAGGAACCCTGTTAGCGCACAGTTAACTAGCTTCAGCCCGCGGCGCAACCGCCTGACGAGTGAGCGTCGCAGTAGTAAGTGATCATACCCAAGTAGATGCCCATGAAGAAGTCTGCGGCGGCGAGGTTGGTGACGAGGAAGCGCGGCACGTCGATGCGGCTGCGGCTGAAGATGAGCACGAACACCACGGTGCCGTTGCCGAGCAGCGCCAGCAGGAACACGATCCACACGCCGCAGCGCAGCGTCCACCAGTCGAACAGGTCCACGCACGGCAGGAACGGGCCTGCACAAGCGCGCGGTCAGCACCTCTCACCGGTACGAGCTACACAGTACACGAGCGACTCACCCGGCAGCGGCAGACACTGCACCTTGCGCGGCGCGTCGGCGCGCAGCTCGCGCTCGCCCAGCTCCACGGCGCCGGCGCCCGCCCAGCCCTCCAGCATGGCCTGCAGCCCGCGCCCGGCGCCCAGCTCCGACACGTTCACTGCGGGACACGCACGGTACAGCACGGCGACAGCTGACAGCGCACGCACGCGTAGCGCATACGTACGGTAGTGCGCCCAGATGTCGGTGGTGTTGGCCCAGGCGGCGGCGTCGATGTGCTGCGGCGGCAGGATGACCATGTCGGACGGCGACTCGGCCGCCGGCTCCTCATCCGCCTCCTCCATCAGCGGCATGAACTCGCAGCAGTGGTACGCGTACGACAGCACCAGCGTCTGTTCACACACACACATATCGTTGATTGGTCTCCTTGTAACCAGAGAAAACTCACCGAGACTTCTGACAATGAATTAGTACAAGTTGTGGAGCGTCTGGACATTTTGAGGTAGGACTTTAAGTGGTCGCTCAGTGCTCTATTAAGTACTGCTAAGCATTATAATTTTTTAAGCATTAACATAAAAATAGTTTTCTGCACTTTCTTTCTCCATATAAACTTTAACTGTACCAAATGCCATATTCGTCCGTTCGCGTAAAGCTCGTAAAAAGGGATACGACAATTTTGCTTCACGTATTAATATAAATGTATAAATATGTGAAAGTCTATGTTGTAGTAGTAGCAGCTACATGTGTTTGAAAACACTAAATGTATCATCAGTGAACACGAATCCGGCTAAGTGCGAGTCGTACTCGCACACGTAGGGTTCCGTACCATTGTCTATAACAAGTAGAACAACGTGAACGTCATGTCTCACAAGCATCACTCACAATGCCATAGTAAGGGCCTTACTAAGAATTTAGTTGAAAAATATGTTCTCCCACACATTCCGCCTGCAAATGTAAGTTGGTACGCACAATATTGGGTGATTTACCATGTTATTTTAATATCATGGACTTCTTATAGGTTTTCCTTTAATCTATAAGAAGAAAAGTAATTTCTGTACTTTTTCAAAATTTTAGGTTCAGTAGTTTCAGAGATAAGGCGGGAATGTGACCATTCCCGCCTTATCTCTGAAACTACTGAACAATTTTCGTCAATTTTCTTAAATAACTTAGAAAACATTTATTTAAAAATTACAAAAAAAAATAATTAAGATCTTCACAAAAAGACCTTCCATTTGATACCTATGTCACACAATGCAGTTTAAAATATTCGCGTCACAGTATCATAGTAGATTTGGAGATAATTGACTGTGACGGACGGACAGACGGACACACGAGTGATCATATAAGGGTTCCTTTTTTTTGGACCTACGGAACCCTAAATGTTTTTTTTTTTTCAAATATATTTTATTTCACAATTTATAATAGGACTTTTTATATATACATCCAGAAACCAAGGTATTTCTCGTTTTTAAAATTGAACTGCAGTATTCTTCTGTAGACGTGTCACCGTGTAAGCGCAGGTGGAGTGCGCTCCACTCGCCAGGGTTGACAGACCAGCAGTTGGCTGGCTGACACTTTGTACATAACATGAGTTGAACGATCAGAGAGAGACAGGTTAAATATATGAGTTCATATAATATTGTTTTTGATGACTATGTAGGTCAATCTGTTTTTACTTTATTGACTCAATCTACTCTTTACTATGTTTTATAGTGAATTGTTTTTATGATTTCCATGTTGGATAATTATTTTTTTTCTACCTTTGTCATAATAGTATGCAAAGTCATTATAATACATAATGACTTTGCATACTATTGTATAAATTCAAGTTCTTAAAACGCAATAGACAGATGTGTTGCTGGGGAGTTTGTTGCGCCATTTCTTCTTCCCAGCTAAAACACTAGGAAGTGGTGACGGGTGGGCGTTTTCGGAGACTGTCTTTATGTAAAATTTGACGTTCAAAAAGTGCTGTCTCTCATCCTAGTTTGAATAAATGACTTTTAATTTTGATTTTTATGAGAGCTGTGAGTGTCATCCGAGCCGTCAGCCGATATCGATAGTGAATCGGGATGCGTGACTCCGTGTGAACTGGCTCGCAGTAACAGATGTTTATCAAGCAATAGCGTCGCCGATCTCGAGTGGCACTCGATACATTGCGACGGCACTGATCAACTAGGATATTTCTTGTGTTACCTTGTAGTTGTATGCGTGTATCAATGACATCGGCAGACCTTCCTCAACACTAGTTGGCACTCATGCCCGCTTCCGCACGGTGTCGCAGAAGGAAAACAATTCCTTTCAATGACCTTTGAACGTGCTCTGCATGCGTACGAGGCAGGAGTGGCGCGAGCGGCGTGGCGTGACGCACCTGTATGCGCGGCAGCATGTCGGGCGGGTGGAAGTGGCGCAGGTTGGGGTTGTTGTGCGCCTTGAGGTGCAGCAGGCGCTGCAGCCCGGCGCCGGGCAGCCACGGGAACACGTTGTTGCCCACGTTCCTGCAGCACACGACACATACAGACTGCCTTGCACAGGCACACCGATGCTTATATTTCTAGATACATATTGAATGCTCGTAAGTTTCTGACTGCTCTCCTTTGAAATCTTAGAGCAACGTAAGTACGGCCCCCAGAGGTACCATGACATTTTGAATCTTTCAGAACGCCTTATAATTTGGACAATGTGTGTGAGCATCCAGTTCCAGCAGGCGCCTACGTGGCTACACTTGAACGCCGTGGGAGAGCGTACGTACAGGTCCTCCAGCTTGGCGACGGGCACGAAGGTCTCCGCGTCGATGTGCTCGATGAGGTTGTCCTCCAGGTTCCTGCAACACACAGCGCCTCAGTACACGCCTCGACAAAACACCAAGCAGGCGAGCGTTACTTCAACGAGGTCCGTTGATCGTGACGACACATTCATTGATAGCGATGTCTCCGCTAAATGGCAAACTTCGTAAGATTATAAAATATCTTGAGAGATTGTAAACTTTCGATAAATTGTTCAACTGAACATTTGGCATTTTTCGATACTTGCTATTCTACAATTCCTCGGATTGACTTCGAGAGATTACAATCATATTCTGATGCAGTTCTGATGCCTAAAAAAAAGTTAATTTAAAAAACTAAAAAAAAACCGACTGCTTTTCTGTGTAATTTAGAAACGAAAAAACAAGAAAGTCGTCATACTGCACTTGCGAATCGCCAAAATTTGTAAGGCCATACTTACTCGTATTATAAGCGTCAAATCTACATATACAAATAATGTAAATTTAAACCTTACATAATAGTCTTTAGGCGCTTTTAGAAGTTTAGTGTTAACGAGCACTCGACTAATATGTAGAGGTAGGTAGGTAAATGATAGAACAGGGGCTCATTGTATTTAAGCAATATTTTTAAATTTAAGTAGATTTATAAAACGTGGTATTTTATTTGTGTTCATCTTTTTATTGTTGGAGCCTAGCGTTGATATGGAAAAATTACATTCCATATATCAAAAGTGGAAAACGAAAGAAATGAATTATTCAAAATTGAGCTGCCCCTCCGTTACACCGGCTGACGGCTCCTGCTCGGCGTTCCCCGCGCTCCGAGCCAGGCGCACGAGCCGGGCGCACGGGCCGGGCGCACGAGCCGGGCGCTGCCGGGCGCACGAGCCGGGCGCACGAGCCGGGCGCACAGGCCGGGCGGCGGCGCCGCGGGCGACGCCGCCGCCGGCGCGATAGACTTCCTTTTACGACGTCGTAACGTAACGCTAGATTGGCTGACTCACCTGATCGTAACAGCAGATAGCCGCTGTGCGCCGCTCGCTGCTTGCTTTGCGCTACTTTATATCTCCCATAAAACATTGCGGCGACGCACGGCTGCTTCTACGATCGCGTTAAATATATGCGAGTAAAGAAAAGCCTTACATCCCCGGAAAAATTGCGGTAATCCGCCGCCGCCGGGAGGGGCAGGGACGGGCTCGCCATACTACGCACTACCTGACGCCGACCGATGTACTGATAGCGCGATAGGCGGAAACGTGTATGTTGATGGAAAACGCGACGAAGCGAATTATGTGATGTTCTAGAATGTCTTCATGTAAATATATTGTTAGCATCGCGTATCCATTGTTGTAGCTGTGCTGCTACTATTGGTTCGTTTCCGCCGCAGGTTGAGATATTCGCTCGCTTCAGAAAAACTGGTCAAGTGCGAGTTGACACGTGTGGGTTTTTTAAGTTGAGATTCTTAAGAAAATTACAATCATGTAACTAAAAGTTCCAAAATGTTGCTTATTCAATTCATTATTTGGCGTGCTCTGAGATAACTATTGATGATACTTTAACATATATCAGATATCACGTAGGTACAAAACAATTCGCGACGCCGACCTATGTGTCTAACTATTATGGTTAAGTAAAAATCACCGTTTTATTTGTTCAAATTATTTAATGAAAACCTGGGTGGAGTGAACTAGTGGTGATTTTGGTATCATGATATTGATTCTTATCCATTTAAATGGTTTGATCGTAGATATAATAAACAAGGGTTTGATAATTCATGTTGATTATGGACACGTAAATTACAAATGAGAGTAAGGCAAATATTGCGGTTTGAGCGACCTGCTCGACTTTCCTTTCAAGGAACGGAGGGCGTGTGCTGTAGTTTGTGAAGGAAAGTACGCATCCGCGCGGACTAAGTGTTAGTTGTTACAATAAAAGCAGGAGGATGAACACGATCGGCGGCGCACGTCCGCGGCTGTGGTGCGCGGCAGTCCGTGTGGCTGGTACTCACAGCACTTGCAGCTCCGGCGTGTGCTGGAAGGCGTCGGCGGGCAGGCGGCGCAGGCGGTTGCGCGCCAGCAGCAGGTCGTGCAGGCGCCGCAGCCCGCGCAGCGCGCCGCCCTCCAGCGACGCGATCTCGTTGCCCGACAGGTCCCTGGAGACACACACACGTTACCGCTGCTCTGCGCCACACACGCCACCACGCACGCGCACGAGACACTCACAGCACGCGCAGCTCGGCGCAGTCGTGCAGCTCGGGCACGCGCTGCAGCACGTTCAGCTTCACGTCCCTGCGGACAGACAGTCGCCATGAGGTCACCGTGCGACACGCCGCGGGAGCCGCCGCCGCTCCGCCTGGCACGCCGCGCGCAGCTCATGAATACGTAATAACGTAAACACAAAACTTGACCAATCAACATTCAAATGGGCAATTAGCAGATTACACCTCTCAATGTAAATAACTGTCCATGTTCCGGAAGTGGGTCAGCAGGTCAGTATCACGGCTACGAGCTTGTACCGACTGCGTATCGCGGGGAAACAGATACACAGACGCCAAATATAGCGCCGCTCCTCGCTCGCGGGAGGTCTACACATTGTAGGCAGTAAGGACTTTCCATTGACAATTTGTAAAGTTTTTCTTTTCTTTTTATTCACCTCGTGAGATGAGAGAAATCAGGCCAATCAAATCAGTGCTTACAATGCTTTTGAATGAATGCTCTGAACGAGGAAAGAGTCGGTACATGCAATTTATTGTGAGAAAGATAGATAAGCCGGTAAGGTGAGGGTGGAAGTGTAGTTGTTTGTAGGACTGGGGGCGATTAGCGCTCAGTATGCAGATGAGGCGCGCCGCGTCCTTGCTGAGCTTATCCTTCAAAGCTGACCGCGCGCTCCGCCTCCGACGGGCACCTCAGAAGGAGACCCTGACCCACTGTTAGCGCGGCCTCCGCCGCCGCCCTTCGCAGGTGTCTTGTAAGCATTGTGTGTCTGAGCGGGAGACGTGCGGGTGCGAGGCGCGCAGGGAGGGGGCTTGCTCGGACTGTTTCGAGTTTGCGACTACGTTCTAGTTTCCATTTCAACAAGCTAAATCCTAATCGATATTAGATTTGCAAAGCCCGGCTTCAGTGGAAGACTCGGTAAATCGGCCCGCATATTGTTTTCTCACCTGATACAATCGTTGTACCATGTATTGTGTTCATTATATTGATACCAACAGGTCCCACGTAATAGCTACGGTAGGTATGTTGATACATTTTCTTTCCTGAATTATTACTTACTGTAATATTATACTTAATATACCTAATATATGTATATATTATTATAGTAACATTATTGTGGACCTAAGTACGTATAGTTAATGTTGGCAAAAAGTAAATGATTAGATGAGGTGGTTGTGTGAGGTGTCTTGGTGTACTGACAGCGAGCGCAGCAGCGGCGCGTGCGCGCACAGCTCGGGCGGCAGGCGGGCCAGGCGCGCGCGGTCCACGCGCAGCGTGCGCAGGCGCGCCGTGCCGTTCAGCGAGGGCAGCGCGCGCAGCGAGCGCGCCTCCGACAGCACCCTGCGGCACGCGCACGTGAGAGGCACACACAATACTACACATACAATGTTACACCACCTTCAGTTCAGTTACAATCAGATTAATACATAGTGAGAGGTTTGGGCTAGTTTAAGAACGATTTTAACTTAATGACGGGTCGAAGCCAATTGATGTGACAGCGGGGGTTAGGGGTGGTTTACCATACCGTGTCAGCGTAAACACAAGTAAATAGCTAGGTCCTCCTGCCTTATTATTAAGATTTCTGTGGGTCAGGAGGACTTAGATCTTTACTTGTGTACCTTGTACCTTTGAAGTAAAGTTAGTGTGCGCCAGGGTCTCAGTCATAGATGTATTTCTATGGTCTCAGTTCAGTCCACGTGGAGCGGGCCCTCGTGTCGCCGACTGAGCATCGGGCGAGAGGCCTGGGCTCCCTCGCCGGCGCCGCCAGTGCGCTCGTGGAGCATCTAGATGTCACCCATGTGGGAAGTAGTGTAGGCAGACGATCTCGACGGTTCTACGATTTTTCTCCACTTAAATGTACTTAAAGTTGGATTTAAAATGAGGTTGTCTCATTTACGCCAAGAAATTCGGATGTTTGTACACCCAAATAATGTTCCACCTGCCCGGTGACGACGGTTTAAAATGATAAAATTATTTATTAATTTATGTCTTTCATTCTTCGTCAATCAATCCATTTGAACATTATAATGTTAATGTAACTCTGTCTGTCTGTTTGTTACTTCACCACTTCTTAACGACTGAACGGATTGGGATGAGACGCGTGTGTCAGCCCCAAAATAGGAAGGAACTGCTTATATATAAATCGACTACCTAAGTATTTAGTTCGCTGGCCCGAGGCCCATACGAGGAAGGCTAGAACTTACAGTACACATAGACGAAATGTTAAAGTTAAATGTCAGCTATGCTATAGGTTTATTATTGTCAGCGACAGGAACAGGCAAGTGTCGGACCTCACTGTGACGACTGTGGCTGTGTCCACTGTCCAGGGTCTGAACCAAGTTTCACTGTAGTTGGCTTCGTTGGGTGGTGTTTGTAGGCAGATGCTAGAATAGTTAAGATAACATGTCCGTCATTACAGGTTTACGAATACTTCGCTTTCAGCAAAACGAGCTCGTCAACAAAGTGCCAAGTCGTGGAGTGCCGGCCTCGCGCCGCGAAGCGGCAGCTAGGGTTGCCAACCGTCCCTACTACTCAAAATAGGAGTTTTGTACTCTAGTTTGCACTGGTGCACTTTATAAACTACTAGCAGCTCCCCGCGGTGTCACCTGCGTAGTTCCCGTTTCCGTGGGAATACGGGGATAAAATATAGCCTATGTTACTCAGGGTGAATGTAGCTTTCTAGTGGTGAAAGAATTTTTGAAATCGGTCCAGTACTTTTTGAGTTTATTCGTTACATACAAATAAAATACAAATATTTCCTCTTTATAATACTAGTATAGACGAAAGCAATAGAGTACACTAAAAACTCTATTTAGTCTGACTGCGACTTTCAATTAAACGGAATGAAATCTTACATGTTTTTTTTTGTTTCACTATAATAATATAATAATAAACCATGTTTATTCACAACAGCAATGTACAAAACAAGTTTATGACCCTGCCTCTTAAACTAAGATAAACCTCTACTGTAAGAGACAGTGTTCGTCCAATTGATTCTTAAAAATAAATATGATATAAGACAACGAGTTAACACTGAAAGATTTTTTGTCTTTTCGGTTATAATGCGGTATTTTACCAGGTGGATGAAATAATAATTCTATTTCGTTCTTCCGTTAGAATTCATAAATTTTTGACATGTATTGCTTTTTCAATAACAGAAATGTGTTAAAAGAAATTCAAGCCTACATTGGAATTTTTGTAGTAGTGGTTCACCAATTTTTTTTTTGTTTCGCAATAAATAAATTAATAATAAAGGATACTCTTCATTTTTCCAAAATCGAAACAAAGTTGGCAACCCTAGCGCCAGCCGCGCGATATGTTCGTGTTTACGAGCGCGCTCGCCTCACGCCGCGCTCCCGCTACCTACGTTACGATATCAAAGACATTCATTGGTTCTGGTACACTTGCTCAGTGAAAACACCGGGCCCTGGGCGTGCTCATAGCATAGTGTACTATTTTGTACTCTCCCAATTTGTTCAAAGTACAAACAGTGTAAAGCACATCAGATAAAAGTTAATCAAGCCAGGTTACGTTTATCTGAAGAATCAGTAGGACGCTTTGGCATGGTATCTACTAGCTTTGCATGATAGCCGAAAATTTATCCGGAATAGGAGTCATCACTTGCCTAGCCTTTTCTCAACTATATTGGGGTCGGCTCCCAGACAAGCCGGATTCAACTGAATACCAGTATTTTACGTGGAGCGGCTGCCTACCAGACCTCCACAACCCATTAAAGGAGCACGGTACTTCTTGGCAAGACTGGTGTCAGATTTTCTGGCTTCTGACAATCCTTAACGACTGCCAAAGATGTCCAAATGACAGCCGGCACCAACGGCTTAACGTGCTTTTCGAGGCACGGAGAAGTCTCGTTATGTTAAGATGGTCACCCATCCACAGACCAACCTCGGCAAGCGTTGCTTAACCTCGAAGATCGACCCGTCCGGCTGTTATAATTTAGCCACGAGCTCCGAAATAGAAGTAAATGATAAATGGTATTTATTTTTTAAGTAGGTTAAACATAACACTTTCACACGTTAAATATTTCTGGTCATTTTAAGCTAGATGAAGCCGGTGTTTCCTAGCAGACTACCCTGAGAAGAAACAAAACAAACTCAGAAAAGTATGTACGTATACCTAATCCTATTCACTTTTACGGTCTACCCCGGGTGTACTATTCCAAATCGAATGCCAAGTAATCGAATACCACCACTATCAATCGAACGTCTAAATACTCGAACGTTCATATTATCGAATCACTCACTACATTGAGTGCTCAAAATATCGAATGTTTGTTTGATCTAGTGTTGTCAAAATAATACACTGGGGCATAATGAATATGCGATGTATGAAGAACGGGCTTATATTAGATACAGCAGAATTTAATCTATACTTATAATAAATCTGTAGAGAGGTCAATTCTGTACAAGGAATATATTTTCAAAATAACTATCAGGGGGTGATTAGTGATCGATACTGGTGCCAAAAATGCAATCAGTAAATTTTTTGTCTGTCTGTCTGTCTGTCTGTCTGTCTGTATGTTCTTTATAGAAACAATAACTACTCGACCGATTTTAACGAAACTTGGTGCAATTATTCTTCATACTCCTGGGCAGGTTATAGTATACTTTTCATCACGCTACAATCAATAGGAGCAGAGCAGTGAAGGAAAATGTTGGGAAAACGGGAGAAGTTACTCCATTTTTTAAGCTTCCGTCGCGTGTGTAGCTTTAATTTTTAAAGTTACATAGAAATCATGTATTACGGAAATGTTCTACATAAAATTATCTAAAAAATATCCCGAAACAGCATATGTCTATCTTTTGTCAATTTTAAACCGATCGGGCTCAGAGTTTCAAAATCGGGGGTAAAGTAACTATTCCACGCGGACGAAGTCGCTGGCAGAAGCTAGTGTATAATATGTTAAATACTATTCTAAATATACAAAAAAGTTTTTTATATGGCCAAGTAAAGTGATTAAAATGACATGGAATATTATTAATAGCGAAACGGGAAGGTCTTGTAATCGAACCAATGATAAATAGCCTTGCTATTAATGACAGTGTAATTTATCTAGATTCCGAAGTCGCCGCGGCTTTTGGAAATTTCTTTGCAGCGATTCCCGCATCACCCATCGCTGCAGAAATTTTACTTAAAGAAAACGTTAAATCTCAGCATCACAAAGTGGGTGATGCTGAGATTTAAATTCCAACATGTTACTTGTAAAGATATAATAAAAACTATTTCTTTGAATTTCTAAAAGACGGCAGATCTTGACCGTGGTGAGTTTCCTGATCTAATGAAGTATAGTAAAATACCGTCTTCCTGTTTTATTAATTCTGTTAGGGATCAGGTTGCACAAGATATTTACTGTGCGTACATTTTAGCTGAAGTGTTTGTTTGGTTGAGCGCGCTAATCTCAGGAACTAGTGGGTTGAATTTTAAAATTGTTTCAGTGTTGGATAGGCCATTTATTGGATTGGCTGGGATAGGCTATATAACATGACGCTACGATACATAGGAGCAGAGCATCAATGAAAAATGTTACAAAAACGCTTTTTTTCTCTCTTACCTACATATGTAACGCAGACGAAGATGCGCGGGTCAGCTATTAATATATAGATAGGTACTAGGTATTTTATTTTTGTACTATAAGGCCTCAAACGGTTGCACCTCTTTGCTGAGATTTAAAAGAATATTCTCACCTGCCACACGTCACACGGTAGTTTGAGACGCTTGGTCCGTAAGAGATACGGAGTGAATTGGCTTGGCGCGAATCAAAGGCGCGAATTTATATCAGGATTCAATTTTTTTCTCGTATGCATGTATGAAAAGTTTGTGTTATTTGCAGTGATTTTTTAAATGTAAAACGCGAATAATAGATAATAATGCTGAATTAAAAAATTTAAAGCCGATGAAAAACTTCCAGCGGTTCACGTCATGAGCTCAATCCAAAGCTCAGCTAGTCTCCCATCCTGCCAGTGATCCTGTGTACATATATGACGTATGCCACATTGGGCACCCGTTTTAACGGCACCTGAGGTAATGGCACCTGAGCCACAGATTACTAAATAGTTAGCCTGAGCTATTCCACATACGGCACCTATCGATATTTTTCGCAGGTGCCATTAGTGGAATAGTTTATTATTTAAAATTTTATTCCACAAACGGCACCTACGAACCAGTACGTACTAGTGTTGGGACGTTTACTTTTTATAAGACATCAAAATATAAAAATCGTTAAAATCAGTCGAGTTTAATAACATGATAAAAATATAACTTCTTTATGTCTTTAATAATTTTAATATCACAATCAGTTTCCTTAATCACATGTATTTCAAAATCAGCCTTGAGTACCAATAGAATATAGAAACATTTTTTTTTTTAAGTTTAAATACGATTATTTCTCTTCTTGGTTTACTTTGTAATCTTAAAGTTTTTTCTTTTTTTTTCATATGACACAATCAATAATTGGTACTTCTATTGTAAAATCAGTCTTGCGTTATTTCTTATGTACTATAAACATTAGTTTTTAATGTTTATAGTACATATTTACAAAAAAATACTACCGGCTTCTAAATAAAAATAAAAAAAAACAAAAAGTACAAAATAACTTTAATTTCGGAAGTCTGTGTTCAAAAAACAAAAAAGCAACCAAAAACACCGACTTCGAATAAAAAAAAGAAAAAACTTTAAGATTACAAAGTAAACCAAGAAGAGAAATAATCGTATTTAAACCTAAAAAAAATGTTTCTAAATTCGATTGTAACTCAAGTAATATAAAATTTTGTTTAGAAGTCGGTTGTATTTTTTTTTTGTAAACAGTTTTATTTTAATTTTTCACTTTTTAGTGGTTCACTCCCAGCTAAACATACCCATCACAGCGTACGTGGTATAAATCGGTGTAAACAATAAATAAACATGCAGTTTCAGCTATCCCGACAGATTTGCTATCATTTATTGAAATTAACAAAAATGCTCATAAAATAAATACTACTCGACGAAACTGAACTAAATTCTTATGGGACCAAATGGCAACAATTTTTTCATCGAATAAAAAAACAACCACGTATATCGGATCAGAAATCTCGGCAGAATCGCTGTAAACACATAGAAAAAACATACCTGCCGATTTGAGAACCTCCTCCTTTTTGAAGTCGGTTAAAAATATAAAATAAGGTTCTTAAGATACAGATTAGTGCATAACGTACATGTGGCTAAATATTGTCAATTAGCTAATCATACTATAAAAACTGGTGGCGCTTAGCTAATCATACTACAGGTATAAACTCGACTGATTTTAATTGATTTTTATTTTATTTTGATGTCTTATAAAAAGTAAACGTCCCAACACTAGTACGTACTGGTTCGTAGGTGCCGTTTGTGGAATAACATTTTAAATAATAAACTATTCCACTAATGGCACCTGCGAAAAATATCGATAGGTGCCGTATGTGGAATAGCTCAGGTGCCATTACCTCAGGTGCCGTTAAAACGGGTGCCCAATGTGGCATACGTCCATATATCTGCATACCTACTACAATGGACGCACTGAAATAAACGTAACTTTGAAATCAAAATCCCTTTCCGTATCGCATGTCACGGGTCGGACTTATACTGGAGAGACGTAATGAGTGGCTGGCAGTGCTCGGTGGGCCGCCGGAACCGCTCGTTGGCGGTGTAGGTGTTCCGGATTCCCGGATCCGCAGCGTTATCCGCCGCGCAGCGGAACCAGTTCCGGTCTCTCGCCTATCAGTTCCGATGCGAGGACGCTGCGGTCACCGGACGCCACTGCCGGACACGCGACACCGACTTACCGGCCCGGGCGACGACAACAGGGACCGCAGCCAGACACGCGTCCTTGGACGCTACAATGTCGTTCACTAATCTAGACCAGTCATCGCCAGTGGTCGGAATAGGAAGATTGATTCTATGTACTTGTATCACGAACTGTCATAGAAATCATAATATGGATAAGCCTTTTTCTCGGGATTTCATTTCAGTGTTTACAGGATTTAATAAATATTATTGACTGTATGGATTTTTAAACCACTACATACTCGTATGAAATAAATTTCTGTTTTAAAAAGCTAAAAAAATAATAATATAACTATACTTTTTCGAAATGCACGCGCGCGTAGCGACGTGACATAGTGAGTGTTGATGTGTCATCATCCTACATAATTATTCTACATGTTCTTAACAATTTTGATATTCCGGAAAACTTTAAGATTCCAGAATCTCGGAGGAATGTCCATATTAACATCTACGTTTCAGGTTATTGACCCCAAATCAATCTACCTATTCCGACCACTGGTCATCGCTCAGTACGTATTCCCGTCCACATCATCTGTTCACTACACTGCTCCCACTAATGTGAGGCGCGCCCACTCTTCCGAACATACTGATAATTCTCGAAGCCTAGTGACACACAGACAGGACATTTATTACCGGATAGTTCCTTATAAATGTTGGGGTTTAAATCCCAGCAATATGTAACGTTTATCGAACGCTCCATCTCGTTGTGGTTCCTCGCACTCGCTGGCCGGAGGCGGTAGCTCCTGGCTTACAATCGAGCGCGTTAATATTCCATACAACAGGGACCCGACCTTTGATCTCTGTTTAATATGACACAGAGGATGTCGTACCTGTTGTTCTGCAACAATATGGCCCTTCTGGAATACTGTGTTGTAGGGTTTCTTTTCAGTTCATTGACGTTGTGATCGCATTAGCCGTTACAAGATAAGCTCGACTGGATCTTTTACAAACAAACAAAACTTAGCTTTCGATAATATTGGTTCATAATGTTGGCTCGGGGGGCCGCCGGCCGGGGGCGCGTGGACTCGGGCGCTGCAGATAATAAGAAAAGAGTGCCACGTTGTGTCTGCTTATACAAACTGCGTGCTGGACAAACTGGATTGTTTTCGTTTCTCTAATAGAAATCGCCGACGATACGACGAACTAAGTAGGAACTACATTTATTACAGCTAGTATATTTGCGGATTGTGAGTAGGTCACATTACCATTATGGGCACTTGTCACCGTAGTGTGCCCAGAATGTAATTATAAAAGTATCGGCAGTCGGCTCGCAGACAACGGCGATCTCTTCATTTATATCTGCCCGAGTCCGGAGCGGAAGACTTTCCGGAATTTAAACGAGTTTCGCGTTGCTCATATTATAACTCGTTTAAATTCCGGAAAATCGATATAACTCAAAATGATGTCGACCTCGACCCTGACCTCGGCCGACATTTTATTATAACCAAACCACTTTAGAATTGTTTTCAAAGAAGACTTCCCTCCAACGGAGCGTGGGATTAATGCCGGTTACCTACCTTTGGGGCGATTATTTCATAGATTATGTTGAGTGTTGCTTTCACTGTCGGTATCGATATGTAAAACTGATCGTCTTGTCGGAACACCAGTGACGGATTAACCCTTCATCAAATTAAGCAATTGCCTAGGGCATCACGTCTGGGGGGGGCACCAGAAGAAGCACAAAAAAAAATCCGTCCTTAGGGCATCAGCGCCATCCGATAGCAACCAGGCCCGAGTCGACGGCACGCCTCAAAGAGCTGTCATCAACGAAGACGGGGCCCCATAGGGTCAGTGCCTGCTAGGGTTGCGGAATTTGTTCGAAAAAGTCACCGCGGCCGTGGAACGCAAAGGGCACAAGGTACATACGGATAGGGGGGCCCACAGGCGTAGGATTGCTTAGGGCATCAAGTAGTCTTAATCCGTCACTGCGGAACACTCCGGGTGTCGTGGTAGCCCTCGTGTGTGTACTCACAGCGTCGTGAGGTGCGGCAGGTGCGTGAGCGCGCGCGCGTGCACGTGCGCCAGCGGGTTGGCGCGCAGCTCCAGGCGCGCGAGGCGGCGACACGCCTGCAGCACGCCCGCCTCCAGCACCTCCACGCGGTTGCTCGCTCACTGTAGCCCTCGTGTGTGTACTCACAGCGTCGTGAGGTGCGGCAGGTGCGTGAGCGCGCGCGCGTGCACGTGCGCCAGCGGGTTGGCGCGCAGCTCCAGGCGCGCGAGGCGGCGACACGCCTGCAGCACGCCCGCCTCCAGCACCTCCACGCGGTTGCTCGCTCACTGTAGCCCTCGTGTGTGTACTCACAGCGTCGTGAGGTGCGGCAGGTGCGTGAGCGCGCGCGCGTGCACGTGCGCCAGCGGGTTGGCGCGCAGCTCCAGGCGCGCGAGGCGGCGACACGCCTGCAGCACGCCCGCCTCCAGCACCTCCACGCGGTTGCTCGCTCACTGTAGCCCTCGTGTGTGTACTCACAGCGTCGTGAGGTGCGGCAGGTGCGTGAGCGCGCGCGCGTGCACGTGCGCCAGCGGGTTGGCGCGCAGCTCCAGGCGCGCGAGGCGGCGACACGCCTGCAGCACGCCCGCCTCCAGCACCTCCACGCGGTTGCTCGCTCACTGTAGCCCTCGTGTGTGTACTCACAGCGTCGTGAGGTGCGGCAGGTGCGTGAGCGCGCGCGCGTGCACGTGCGCCAGCGGGTTGGCGCGCAGCTCCAGGCGCGCGAGGCGGCGACACGCCTGCAGCACGCCCGCCTCCAGCACCTCCACGCGGTTGCTCGCCAGCGACCTGCACACATATAGTCACATCATGCGACTGCACAAAGGTATCTGCTACACTGCCCGTTGTTGGTAATCCTCATTTCTAATTCTGTAACGTTCAGATACTATGAAATAAATCGTAGCCTTATAGGGGGTAATTTTGAAAAGCTTATTATGACAAACTTTTACATTCCGTGCTAAGTTTTTAGTTTATAAACCCAAGATTGATTTTCGAAAAATCTTCTTTGTACGAGCCTTGGCAAGAAACTACATATAACTACTGCCCAATATTCAAGCTGTTGATGACGATACACTGTTGTATAGATGATGTCAGAAAAGATTAGAACAGGCGGAGTGGAGCGGCGGCAGCTCCATACTCACAGGTCCTCCAGCAGCGGCAGCAGGCGCACGGCGGCCGGCACCGCCGCCAGCAGGTTCTCCTCCAGCCGCCTGCACACACACAGTACAATGCGCTGAGGACGCTTGTCGCGCGCCAGAGCTCGCTAGTCCCATGCGCCGGGTAGCACTTGCAGCTAGCGCACGTAAGCAGACCCAGACCGGCTCACCGTGACAACTGTGACTACTACTAGTTACTGACTAGAGCTGCGAGCGCAAGTAAGGCGAAGCCCGGGCTTTTGATGCCGGCAGATCAATCACAAACAATTTTTTTTGCCCCTAATAAACGAAAATAAAAACACGAAATGCCGCTCTGCAGCTAACGCCAGCCGTCCTACACTTCATTAAACTGATTGTGTGCTCCCATAGATATTTCTAGATGTGCTCCATATCACAGTTGCTACAAGGCAGCCAGAGACGACGGCCAGGCAGTAAACAGTAATGTACAGAAGTCGGGAGAGGCAATGGCTCGCAGTCGAGTGCGTGCGGCGTGGAGCGCCGGCACGAGCTCGCGGGCGGCGGGCGGGGGGCGGGGGTGACGTACGACCCTTACACGCGCCCGCCGCTGGACCTATCAGCTGCCTAGACTGGAAACATGTGGATTTCAAATGTTCAACACATAATTTAGATCCTACGAATATATGTGAGAACCTTCTACAACGAAAAATATTTTTGGTGTGGATTTCCATCCAAAGGCACGACCTGCCAAGAATCAAGGCGACCATAAGATCTGATCACACGTAGATAGGTCGAGTGTTATCTCAAAACTCGGATACAGACTCCCAAACGAGCCACGTGACACGCAGTGCTAGGGAGCGACAAGCTATTAACTAGTAATTAACTCTCAAGTTCGGTGGGGCGGCGAGTGCGGACTGCGCAGTACTCACTCGTGAGCGCTGGGATAACGAGCCGCGAGCCGCGCTAACTGCCACACGTTATGTGTTCACTCCTAGTAGTTGGCGAAGCACGCTCGCCACGAAGTTATCTTCATAATTAAGTGTGTTGGAAGTTTGCTCTCGTGTTACTGCTACAATATATCTGCGTTGTCCCGGCTGTGTCGGGGTGTACTTAGCTGAATACCGATATTTTACACGGCCTGACCTCGCTTGAGTTACTGACGATACAGATAACAATCTCATAGCAAGGAGCTATGACATTTTATACAACACTAGATATATATCACATACATAGTATAATATCTGTCGCTGTGTCTGTACATTAAATGTTTTTGCATTATAACTGAGAAACGTTAGGAAAAATTGTATAGAACATAAAAAAGAGATTTCTGAAATTTCTCGTTCTCTTTTGTCTGTGTGTCTATGTTTGTGGAGCATCACGCAAGAACCACTGATTGATTCGAATTCAAAATATGTATATAAAAATATTAAGTTTACCCCGAATTTGATTTAGCGTTTATTTCATCTAAATAGACTCACTAAAATCAAAAGATATAGACATTCTAATTGTAAGTTTAGTAAGAAACTTCACACAGGCTAAGTTTCGCGCTGAGTTCTGCACGCATCACGTAAAAGTACAAAACCAATATCGACAACTTTAATAACATACATTGCGATCAAAAGATACTTGATTTCATTATGAAATTACTAATACTAGTATTAGTATCGTCGCCATCTATTGTAGAAAAATAGTAAATGAATGATTGAAAATAATACCAGCGCATATTGTTTAGTTATTTGTGAATCTTTTAATACGTATCAAAAGCAAAGTAAACATTTTGGTTAATTTTATTGTTATTTAGCGCTACCTAATGTGAAATTCTTTGTGTAAATATTTTGATAGTTCGACTGCAGTGTCGACAGATGGCGTTGTTCATTTGATGTAACTTTCTGAATCGTGGTGTTAAGATGCTCCACGGATGAATGGCCTTCACACATGTTCAACTATGGATGTCCTTGAGGTGAACAGTGTAAGTTGAGAAATATCGTTAAATCGATTCATATTGTTTTATGGTTCCGTAGTAAAACAAGGCTTCATAGTTTCGTCTTGTACCTGCCCGCCCCCGTCTGTTGTTTTACTCAGATTACTATTGATGCTACAAAGCTGTAATCTGGCATGGCTACATATAAACCCCTCCCACAAGGTAGTAAAGAAAGTAATTGTTTCATGCTTTTGTTTGGTAGTATTCCTTCGTGTGGAAACGTTGGACAGATCAGATCTCTTAAAATAATAGGGTTTATCATAAAGCGTTTGTCGTTTCAGAGATCCGTGTATGAAATATGTATTAAGCTTTAAAGTGTATATTTTGTTAGAATCAATCTAAAAATTTAGCCATTGTTTTTGAAAATATGAAAAATACTGCCGAATTTTGAAGCTCAGTTAAGGGCGGCGTTAGGTCGGACGGGTCTGGATCTGCTTTTGATTAATTGGGGTGATATTTAAAAGTAATGGGCCTCGCCGCCCGCCTGCACGCGGCGTGGCTGGCCCGTTGTCGGCTGTGCTCGGGCATGCTCGGCTCGCAGTAGGTACTCACAGCACGCGCAGCGCCGGCGTGTTGCTGAAGGCGCGCTCGTCGATGAACGCGATGCGGTTCCGCTTCAGCACCCTGCACACACACACAATGGACATTATACAATGAGAGAATCATATCACCTAGTCGCTCTTGTTGTAGGTTTAGCTCTAGCACGCCACCATTGTGGCGATAACTCCCCTCATTGAGAAGTGGTTGGTGAGGTACCACGGCGTCCTTATCTTGCGCCTGACGCAGGTGCTCACCGGACACGGATGTTTCAGGAGGTACCTGTTTCGGATTCGGCGGCAGGATACGTCCAGATGCCAACGCTGTGTAGATGGAAGTCTGCTCCTGCTTGGGCGGAGCAACGCCGTGTCCTCGTCGAGGCGCATAGCGGCAGTTACCTCTCGCTTCCGGCCCTGGTTCCCATCCATGATTCGGAGCGAGGAGGCATGGGAAGCGGTCACCTCCTTCTGCGAAGCAATATTGCTAGCGAAGGAGGAGGTAGACCGCGCGTGGGAGAGGTAAACCTCACGCCCCAGCCACCGCAACAGACGAACCCACACAGTAGGGGACGGCGACCGATGGGTCGCTCGCCGTCCGATAACAACCAGGTCCGTGTCGACGGCGTATCGTGTTCCACGCTCGCCTCGCTATCCTTTGTTCGAAAGAGTCACCGCGGCCCCAGAACGTAAAGGGCATGAGGAGGAACTCGGGTGGGGTTTAGTTAGTAAGAGTCCGAGTCATTTGACGACTTCCCAGCCAAACAAAATAAGTTGATCTCTAGATCTGCTAAAGCACTTTAATATGAAAGTCATGTTCCCTCAATAACTCACAATCACGAGCGCTGTTAAACGCTCGCCACCCCTACGGTACGGTTCATTATTAAAAATATTAGGCTCTCCTCAATTATTCGCACCAAAAAGTTGTAATGTTCACTCATAAATAATGTGAGGGGGTCGCGGCGCGCGGGCGGCGAGGGGCTTGGTGCGGTGCCGCTCATTCTAAGTACTTTATTATACCCACATACTTTAATCAGAAGCTGTTCCAACTGATTGGCAGAAATGCATGAGGAAAAGGAAGCACGAGCTCCGGAGCGCTGCTCCCATTGCACGCACCAAAGACAATATAACCTCTATGGCACGCACGTACGCATTACATAGGTAGCGCGGGTAGCGTGTGAGCCGTGCGTGGCACGCGACGTGTGCAGTGCGCGCTGAGCGAACATAGACAGCACCCAGGCGCTGCATGTGTCCCCACCGAATGTGTCTCCACGTTGTCGTCGTGGTGGGGCTTGAGCGTCCCAATGATCTTGCGAGCTTTCCCGGTAGAGCCACTCATGCCAGAAGGTCGCAAGTGAGGGATCAGACCAAGAGAGACACACGTTTGCTCGCTGCTCTCTGGTACGCGTCTGACCATCAGACGTGACTGAGAGAGCAGCGAGCAGGTGGAGAGGTGAGGTTGGGAGAGAGGGCCCTGAGAAGGGGCGGAGCGAAAAGGGACCACACCCTTAAAAGGAACAAAAATGAAAAAAGTCGCTTGCAAAATGAGTCCCCAGGTGGGTCCCGACTGCTCAGCGGTCGGGGAATCCCACCCCGCTTCGGCGGGCTGCCCTCCGTACTCTGGGGTGGGCACCAAACGTCTTCCGCTTGCCAGTGGCAACAAGAGCCGAGGAGGCTCCAATTCGTCGTCGTCATCCGGATCCGCCTCCTTTAAGGAGCTGATGGCGCACGAATTCGCAGAGGAGGGTTCGCCTGAGTGCCGGGGTGGCGTGGAGTTGGATTCCGGCTCCGCGCTAGACCTAGTAACGGTCAGCTCGGCGGGCTCGGGAGATGAAAGAGGGGGGGCTGCTGCGGAGAACGTAAAGTTCTTCCGCAAGCGGCCCAGACGGGAGGATGACAGCGGGTCGTCCTCCGAGGGCGAATTTGCCTCCGCCCGCAAAATCCCCACCGCTAGGCGGGGCAGGGGCTGTGAGGCAGGGAGGGGGCTTGCACCCTCTACCCGGGAGGTGGAGCGTCGGGCCGAGAGGTTGGTGGAGGAGGGGCGTCGCCCTGGAGGGAGCGGTCGCAGGGCTCCCTCTACTCGTCCGCCTCCTCTCGACTCTGACGACTTGGAGTCCCCGGGAGAGGTACCTCCCGCTGTTGAGGACCAGAGGGCCCAGTTTGCGGAGGTCGTGGAGGCCGCGATCCGCGCTGTGGCCTTCAAGAGGAAGCAGTCCTCGAAGCGGGAGGCCATCAGTGGGCCAAAGCCTCCATACTGGCGGCAGCGGCGGCCAACGCTGGCGGGACTGCCTCAGACGAGGCGTCGGAGGTGCGGGCGGAGGTCGCCCGCCTCGCGGTTCTTACGGAGCGACTCGTTCAGGAGAATGAGTCGCTCCGGAGGGACCTGGCGGGGATGGCCAGAGCGGCCTCCGTGGAGCCGCGAGGGGGACTGAGTCCGGCAGCGCCGGAGGGGGGCCAAGTGCTGAGCCAGGTGCGGGACCTGGTACGGCAGGAGCTGGCTCCCTTCCGGAGGCAGTTCTCCATGCTGGAGGACATGGTCCGGCGTCCCCCAACAGCGGCAACAGCGGCGACTCAGAGGGCCCCGGGCCAGCAGCAGAAGGCGGCTTCGTACGCGGCCGCCGCGGCTGCCAGCCCGGGAACGTCCGGCAAGGCGAAGGCAAAGGCCAAGGGCGGAGCAGTGCCAGCGCCTGTGGCGCCGGCGGCTGCGACGCCGGCGACGACCAAGTCGGCCCCGGCGAAAAGGGGTGGGAGGAAGGCTCGGGGAGGAGCGGCTAAGGCTGCGGCGCCAGTGGTGCCACAGCCGCCCCCACCCCCACCCTCGGACCCTCCTGCGGCCGGGGCCGAGTGGCAGGTTGCTGGCCAGAAGCGGAGGGCCAAAGAGGCGGCCAGGAGGAAGGCGAGGAAGCAGCGGCGTAAGGCCAACGCTATTGCGGCGAGGCTTCGCGCCCCGAAATCCGCGGCTGTAGTGCTCACACTGCAGCCGGAAGCGGAACAGAGGGGCGTGACGTATCTCGCCGTACTGAAGCGGGCGAAGGAGGCGGTGAGCCTCCAAGAGCTGGGCATCAGCGGGGGCATCGGGGTCAGGAGGACCCTAACCGGTGCCCGCAAGCTCGAGCTCGCCGGAGCGGAGAGTGGCCCGTTCGCGGACGCCTTGGCCGAAGAGCTGAGGGCGGTCTTACCCGCGGACGAGGTCCGGGTGTCCAGGCCGACTAAGCGCATCGACATGCGCATAGTGGGCCTGGATGACTCCGTTACGGAGGAGGAAGTTGTGGCCGCCGTCGCCAGGACTGGGGGGTGCTCTGCCGAGCTCGTCAAGGCGGGCACCCTCCGGCCTGACAGCACGGGCATGCAAACCCTTGTGGTGAGCTGCCCCGTGACGGCGGCCAGAACTGTGTCGGAGGGCCGAAGGCTCTTGGTGGGATGGGTGTCTGCGCGGGTAAAACTGCTGGAACCCAGGCCTCTGAGGTGCTACCGCTGCCATGTGGGCAACCACACGGGAGCTATGTGCCCCTCGGAGGTGGACCGCAGCGGTCTTTGTTTCCGCTGTGGTCAGCCCGGTCATCGGGCCGGCTCATGTGAGGCCACGCCGCACTGCAGTGCATGTGCGGCTGCTGGCAAGCCGGCCGAGCACTGGGCTGGGGGAAGGGCCTGCGCGCCATCCGCCCCGACCAAGGGCAAGGGGTCTGCCGCCGCCACCGCCTCTGCCGCCGCCGCGGCTTCCGTCGCCGCTTCTGCCGCTTCTGCTGCGGGTGCTGCGACTCCCAACGCTCGGGAGAGTGCTGAGATGGAGTGCCAGTAATGGTCCCATTTCGGCCTCCTCCAGAGACAAGTCGGCCGCTGTGCTATTGCGCAGTGGCTGATGCCTGGGGACGGTGAGCGTGGGTGGCTCGCCGTCCGACACCAGGTTGAGTCGACGACGCGTTGTGTTCCACGCGCGCCGAAGGAGCCGTCAGCACCAAGGACGGGACCCCATAGGGTCGGTGCCTGCTAGGGTTGCGGAATTTGTTCGAAAGAGTTACCGCGGCCCTGGAACGCATAGGGCACAAGAAGGATCACGGGTGGGTTTTAGTCAGTAAAAGTCTGACACTCCCTACCGCCCTACCCAGGGCGGCAGAGAAAAAAAAAAAAAAAAAAAAGGCGCTGCATGTGTGCACGCTGGGCGCTGGGGGCTGGCTATCGACCGGCCGACCTTGGCTTGGCGACATTGGCTCGCGGGCAGTGTAAAAATGAGCAATACGTACTTCATTTTTTTAGTATGAGTCTAGGTAAGTATGTCCTAACCTATGTTAGGGTTGTCAAATAAATATCATAAAAATATTTTTATCGACTACAGTTGCCATCAGTTGTCCACGGCTTCACCCGCAAACCCGCCATTTTTAACTATTTAGTTAGCCAGACCGCATTCTAAATCGATATCTGAGTACCCCCGCGCGTACGTAACCTAAACACTTGTAGCCATAATTAAATAAGAGGCAACATTTCTAACTATGAGTTCCGAACCTCCGAATGGAAAACAGAACTAGCGTTGCCAACTTTTTTTGGAAAAATAACGTATTCATTATTTGGTCAGGAAAAAAAGTATTGGGAAGAGAAAGAAAGTATTTTTCAGCATATTTTTAGCACAAGCACAACACATTTTTTTGCTGTTTTTTATGCTTGGAAAAAGGCTTTGATCGCAAAGCGTTAATGGCAGCCTATTTGTTTATTGTTCTCTGTTGGTAGACGATGATCCGAGTAATTAGAGCGTACGTCGTGCGATTACCGCTTACAAACAAATAAATATGTACATACTTTTAAAAAATCCTCTTTATAATATTAGGTTACATTTTCTTTGGATCTCTATTACTCTTACTAGCAGCGCCTCGCGGTTCACCCGCGTAATCCCCGTTCCCGTGGGAATACGGGGATGAAATATAGCCTAATGTCACCCGGGGATAGTGTAGTTTCCCAACAGTGAAAGAATTTTTCAAATCGGTCAAGTAGTTTCGGAGCCTTTTTGTTTGTTTGCATTGAATACAATGCAAACAAACAAAAAGACAATCAAATCTTTCTTTTTTATAATATTAGTGTAGACGGTGTAGACTAACTCGAAATATAAACCATCTTAATAATTTAGTATATTAAGATGGGGTATATTCCGAATTAGTTATAATATATTTAAAGCCATAAGACTGGCCTTAGCAAGTACCATTCTAAAACGTGTGAATTCAACTTAATTTTCAAAGATATCCTATTAGGAAGTTCAATTCGTTCAGTACCTCATTAATTGCTAATCAATAATCATTTTCTCGTATTTACGTTCCGTTACCTTGCCGGTTTTGATAGATAGTTCATCATTATCCGTATGCCTGTTTCGTTTTACGCATCACAGTACAGATTGGAAATAAAGTATTTACCATACTTTATTTTTATGCAAAAGTATATTTATTCAAAATAAAGCAGGATACGTTTTTATAAAGTAAGAAACTTCCGGACCGATTCAGTTGAAATTGGCGGACGCATCGGATTATGATCGCATGCATATTTACTTAAAGTTAATTTTTGACCAACATGTTATGGAAGCGGCTACTTAGAATATCTTTTTTTAAACTAATATTCTTCTAGGATTACATCGAATGCATATTTAGTTAACGATAAAAACTCCCCATGCATGTTTGGGTGTATTTAGGATGTAAAGGAAGGTCATTTATAAAAAAAACAAACAAGTGAATTCATAAGACCCCGCTTCCCCGCAAGACCCCGCAGACACAAGAATTCTCGCGTAACACGCCGTTTTAAATCAGTCCCTGCAACTTGAGGCATGTTTTCATTCTTTTTTTCTGCCAGTACAAGCGAGGAAAAGTAACCATAGTTTGTTGTAACACGAGAACTATCACTTTGGTCAGATCGGATTTATTACATCTCAAGGAGTAGTGGATACTCCTTGAGATGTAATAAATCCACTATTTGTTCGAAAGAGTCACCGGCCCTGGAACGCAAAGGGCACTAGGAGGAACACTTTAGTCAGTAAGAATCTGGCACGAGTAATTATTGAGGAAAATGGCTGCGAGTTTCTGTGCGTCTGTCACAGCTAATTAGCTCTAAATCTACTGTACCGATTCAGCTGTATACCTACTTATTATGAACTTCAGTTCTCACTTAAATTAGGAAATTCCTGTGATGTTGAGTTAATAAATAAATAAATAATAACGAAAATATATACATTTAAATTGAACAATTTATGAAGTCTTTGGTTATTAAATAACATGAACATCCGACGTTTCCCCGAGGTTGCGAATCGCTTGCAGGAAAATAAATCGGTTAAGTATGTGCTGTGAATATGTTGGTGGACGGATGAGCGCCTCGTAAATAATGACGAGCGAGCGACAACGGGCGCGCGGCGGACGGCCGAGTGGCTCGTAAAGCGGGAACAATGCGCACTACGGGAACTGACATCACATTATGCTAATGCGGAGCCAATAAATGGAATACAAAGTCGCAGCCAACGAGCAAACAAGCGCGGCGGCCCGACCCGGCGCGGCCCGGCGCCCGGCGCCCGCGGCCCGCTCCGGCCGGGACACCCGCCGTGTCGCACCCTCGGAACATGTAAATCTTACGTCTTTTCGCACCATCGACAAAATAGCTTATGAACATTTTAGCTACAGAGGTGTCACCGGATAAATGTAAAGTGCGTAACATTATAAAATATATCTTGAGAGATTGTAAACTCTCAATAAAGTGTCAACTGAACGTTTGGAATACTTTTTTACGTTCCGAGAAATTTTAGAATAGCAAGTAACAAAACGTAATGTAGTAGAATTACAACATTAAATAAATGAATGGCATGACGGGAGCTAAGTTCCGAGCTAAGTTTTACCCTAAATAAGTACACACGGAACCATAACTGCGTAGGAGGTGGTGGAACGTGCCAGTAGGCAGTGGCCGGGAGGACTGAAGAACCTGTAGCTTGTAAATGTTTGCTATTGGAAGGTTAGTTCTCCTCTAGGGTGGATGGAAGCGTTGCGGAATTTGTTCGAAAGTCACCGCGGCCCTGGAACGTAAAGGGCACTAGAAGGATCACGGGTGGGTTTTAGTCAGTAAGAGTCTGACACTCCCTTCCGCTCCGCCCAGAGCGGGAGAAGTCATTTGATGATTTCCCATCCAAAAAAAAAAGGGTGGATGGAAGTGTTCATCGACTATGTTCTGATGATATGTTTTAGTTTGATATTAGTTTAGTTTAGCCTAATTGTTAATCTTAAGGCTTCAGTGATGATTCGCTGGCATTGTTAGCGAGTTATTCGAAGACATGTGACATTCACCAACCCGCACTGGGCCCGCGTGCTGGATTACGGCCCATTCCCTCAATTAGTTCGAGTGGCACCCCTTCAGCTTCGCAATGTTGACTCGCTGTGGGCGAAGTGAGCGGGACTGCTGACAGCTGAGAGTATCGTCTGTATTGATGATGTTCTGATGCTCGTACAAATTTCTCGGCTAATTGGATGAATTAGAAACTCATTTATACAATCAAACAATAATTGTTGGTTTTTAAGGGAAATTTAAGAGAGAATTCTTCAGAAGAGAATAATTTGTTTGTCAAAGTGATGGAAGGGCGGCGACGTGGCCACTGGCCACTCGTGGTCACAGGGGGCGCCGACCTCGAAACTAATTCCGCAGTTTGAGCTGCTGATACTGGAGGGACTCGTAGCAAAAGTGGCGCAACATGAACGCTATCTTCTCAAAACTCTAACGAAAGCATTAGTGTTAAGAAGTGTAGCATTTGCGGAATTGATCGGAAGAATTACCGCAAAGGGCATTTGAAAGAAAAAGGATGGGTTTTAGCGGCCGTTCAGTAAGAGTCTGACACTCACTTCCGCTCCACTAAGAGCGGGGGAGTCATTCGATGATTCCCCATCCACAATAAAGTAGCGTAGAAGGCATTCCATGACGTGGCGCAGGGTCTGCAGTGACATATCGTGCGGCCTCCGAGCGCCGTCTGTCCCAGGGCTGAGAGCCGCGCCATATTCCGCTCTCAAGGGCTTAGTTTAGAGCCTCGTTGAGCGGTATACAACGCGAAACTTGTTTGTTATCGACCACTGAACACTTTGCGCGGATAACGGCCGATAAATAAACATGAAGGCGAGGCGCAATCATTGTGGCCACGACGTGAGGCGAACGTGGCGCTCACTGCCGCTGTACTCAGCTCAGCGCACTGACACAACTGTGCGGTGTCTTGTGACAGGGCAATAGTCAAGTGTGGCCCAATCTGTTCAAGCGTCCGACCGTGTGCTAGTTACAGCGGGTGAGTGATGGGACCGGACAGCCGGGCTCCGGGCTCCGGGCTCCGGGCTGGGGCCACGGCGCGAGCGGAGACTGACAGCTAACAGACGGCGGCCGACCGAGGGCTGACCGCAACACGCGTCGGGGAGGCGGGGGAGGCTCACGTCACGCGCTCCTCATCATATGTCAAATTGAAAAAGATTTATTCTGACTAGGATTGGAGTGGCCTATGTTTATTGAATATTGGGTTTCAAAGGACTTTTATTTGGAACTGGAATGGGCAGCGGCGCCGCACGCTTATTATGACGGCAGTTCGACTGACACTATTTGTGATAAGCCCCGAGCTCTAAACATTACGTGATAGTTCTGCACGAAGCTACACCAGTGGTTGATGTAGCACAGCGAATAGTGATAGCAGCCCGCTGAAGTGCTAACAAATTACAGAATTAAAAGCAACATTTAAAAATGACATTAAACGCGGCGGTGAAGATTGATATCAGATTCAATAAACAGCCCGCGCCGACAGCCGCCGCCGACAGTCCCCTCGGATGGTGCTAACGTCTCGCCGTCATCGCCCCGGGAGCGGCAGTAAATGTTTCAAACGCTCTTCCAGTCACTCTATTTCTTAAAATGAGATCTCAAATAGTTGTGGGGTGAGGCGGTCGGGGTGGGGTGTGGGGGGAGCGCGCGGTCGACGACCTCCGCGCGCGTCCGCGGCGCGCTCGTGTCGCCGGCCGCGCTCTCTGCTGGCACTGACGATGACGAGCACGGCACCTCGGGAGCCCTGAACTGAACGTCAGATTACAGATAGGGCGCGTGTTTTCGTCGCGCAGGAAGATTAATGCGACGCGAACGTAGACCTCGTGAGAACGCTGACGCGGAGCGAGGCGGCGCTTAACGCGTTCTGCTGTGAAGTGCCGCCAGCCGCAGGACGGGTAACGAAGTATGCGCTTCATTAGAAGTGTTAGTAAAAGATACAAAATGGTTACTGTGGGTTATCCCTAAGATACCATCCCTAAGGTACCATCGTGGACTCTTCATCAGTGTTTCTCTACTGTATTATGCACGATTGTATTATCCATATAAACCTTCCACTAGAATCACTCTATCTGTTAAAAAAACGTATCAATATCCGTTGCTTAGTTTTAAAGATTTAAACCTCCATAGGAACAGACAGCGGGAAGCGACAGTTTTATACTATGTAGTGATATTTAACCGGCGAAATACCTACTCTCCATTTTATTTTCGAAGTCGCTTCGCTCGCTGCATTTAACTGTAGAGGTTTGTTTTGTTCATAAGTTGGCAACATTGTTTGTTTGTCTGTACAATGAGCATGTTACCATCCGCGAACATTTCGAGCTCGCATCCAGTCGACCGGGTTGCTGAAGCATCTCACCCAGCCGCTCGTCGACACCTCGACCACAGTAAAAATATGGAACAGTATGGAAACTAAGCCCATTTGTTGAAATAATTACCTACGCTCCAGTAGAGAGTTAGGGTTGTCACTTTTAATGTTTGTAATAAGTGTTTTATTGGAACGAAGTTCTTTAACACGGCTTGCGGTAGGAGTTGAATGGGAGAAATAGTCACGTGAAAATGCGTTAGTTCATGTTATTCCATGCGACTTTCTTCTTTGGCCAAAATGTAAATAATGCCACTGTAAAAAAAAAAATACGAACTGAATATTGTTTATCATTTCTATGCCATTTTATTCCATTTCAATTATACCTAATATCTGCCCTAAAATTTTGATGAAGGATTACTGTATGTTGAAAAATTATTGTTACTTATTTTGTGAAGTAAGTACGTTCCTATGTGTATGTTTCGAAGGCTAAATTTCCTTTGACTAGACTAGAATATAATGTTGTCGTAAAATTATGGTCATTTATTTTTTCATACTCATAAGGATTCATTTATTCCATATGATATATAAATTATAATACAATATAAATTACAATCAGTCTTCGGTATAAGGATCTATGCTTGGGTACACAGTTTTTGCAAAACGAAAATCTGAGTGGCCCATCTATAGCCATTATAATAGCGTAGGTCTAGATATTATCTATGAACACGGCACCCGCCACTGAGAGCACCGCGAAGGTCCCTTAGAGGCCTCGTAGATGTGCGCGTCTGTGTGAGTGTGCCTTTTCGACCGTTTGTTCGTAGTTTCTGTACTGTTCCATATTTCTACTGTGCCTCGACACCGCGGTGAGTCGGGGTGCTCAAGCTCACTGGGCTCGCCGTGACACCCACAGTTCTGTTCTACGTTTAAATCGTCAAAGCAACATCTGTAGGTATACGAGTATATGATGAAGAAAATCTATCGTATACAAAACGAATAAAAACAAGCCGGGTTCGCTTCCCACGCTCTAGCTTCCTTAACTCTCCAGTGTACGTTTACGTCGACGGAAAAACCATCTGTATGTTTGTATTATAAGAAGAAGATCTAGCGTAACTGAGCTTACTGAGCCAAGCAACTAACATTTTTCGGGCTTAAATTTTGTTGTTCGAAATGTTAGAAAACAGAACGCATTTTTGTCTGTCAGGTGCGTTTGTGGAAATATCACGCAATAACCACTGATTGAATTCGAAAGCTAGATTCTTAAACATATTTAGTGTTATCCCGAGTTTTATCCAATGTTTTATTTAATCAAAATTGACCCACAAAATCAAAAGATATTGAATTTTAAGGTTTAGTAAGAAACTTCAGAGCGCTGAGCGTCGCGCAGGTTGCGCTCACGAACTCCAGCAGGCATCACGTGAGAAGTACAAAACCAATATAGATAAGTTTTATACATAAGAAATTTATGTAACTATGAGTACAACTTAGTTCTTGTTAATATAATTGGTTAATATCGGCCCGTGCGGCTTTTATTATTGAGCTACGAGCTGCTCATTCAGTATTCTCATTCCTCATTCAGTGCTAAATATCAAAGTTAGGCTCCTATAAAACTGTTTAACCATATACGACCTACCTACATAAAACAGTTTTGAATGACCCGGTGATAATTTGTTAATCTTATTCTCATTGCAAATCAAAGAAAACTATATCTTTTTGGCCTTAAGTATGACATTAAAGAATCAAATTGTTTCATCAGTTTCTTAGTATGAATATTACGATTACAAACAACCATTCGTTCGAAATAGTATGTTTTGTTGATCAATGTTGATTCGAGGTAACAGGAGATGGGTTGCGGAATTTGTACGAAAGAGTCACCGCGGCCTTGGAACGCGGCGGGCACTAGAAGGATCACGGGTGCGGGGTGGGTTTTAGTCAGTAAGAGTCTGACACTCCCTTCCGCTCCGCCCAGAGCGGGAGAAGTCATTTGATGATTTCCCACCCAGAAAAGAAGGTAACAGGAGATACTTGGGCTGTTCTTTTTTTAATTTGAAACGTAAGAGGTGGTACAGTCAGTGCCATGCATTACAATTTTCCTATTTTTTAAATTCTGAGAGGAATCAGGTTGAGCAAGGTATTTACTGTACGTACATTTTAGCTAAAGAGTTGGTTTGTTTGCACGCGCTTATATCAGGAACTACTGGGTCGAATTTTATAATTATTTTAGTGTTAGATAGCCCATTTATTGAGGAAGGCTGAGATATACTATATATAACATCACGTTACGATACATAGGAGCGGAGCATCAATGAATGTTATGTTACAAACTGGTTCTTTTCACTCTTATGTGTTGCAGACGAAGTTGCGCGGGTCGGCTAGTTTAATATATTTAAAAAGTACGAGTCGTTCGGAAATATCGGAAAGAACCCTTCGCGCGCGGCCCCGCTCGCGCTTGCTCGGGGTTTCTGGAACTGTGTACACACGTTTCCGTTTTCACACTAAATCCAATAGCGTGGGTAGGTAGCGCTCAGAGCACGAGCGCTCCACAGCACTCGTCAGTGGGAAGGAAAACTATTAAACTAAGTTTTACTTCTCATTAATATCTATTGAAAACTTGCATAGCTCTTTGTGCAGTGTCTTCGCGGAGCCGTGGCGACTGCCGCTGCCGTACACATTTGTCGCGCGGCCCCGAATCTTCGGATGCGAATGCGAGTAATAAGAGCCGGAGCTGCCGATTCGCTAAGTTTAGTACCTACTTTAGATTACTCAGCAACTACTCTTCGCAACTGCACTGCATGTTAGCGCGGCGACCGCGCGTCTATCGCGTACGGAGCCTGCAGCCGCACAGGGTAAGTCGGCTCATTCCGTACACGTCATTGGGCCTAACGTACCTGCAGTGACTTCCCTTTCCCTTTCAAAAATAAATAAATCGCTCGTTATGTTCTCCTGTCTACACCATTCATGTATCGTGACTAATGTATTTTTTATGTGTAGTGGGTACACAGGCGCCCGGCGCTGGGCGGGGTGTGGGGTGTGGGGTGCGGGGTGCGGGGTGTGGGGCTCCATATCGAACACGCAGATATTACTGAGAACAGTGCGAGCACGACACTGCGCTCTGTATGGGGACAAGCCGCCTGTACTCGGATCACGGCCGACCACAGCCGGAGTCTGAACACGTCATGTAACAGAATGACAAAAGTTCGTGCTAACAGATTTCTATCATGTCGGAAACTGTACGGATAAGAATGTTTATATCGAGGATTAGTGGTATCGCGCTGCTAGCGATTGGTCAGCGCAGACATCGCGCTGTATTACGAGCACATCAATCTTACAACGCCGACGAGGAACCCCTCCCTCCCCGCCAACCGCACCTCACTGTGTGAGGACCGCGATCATTTGTTCAACCCTCTTTATTGCGTGCACAGCGGGCGCCACGCCGGATACACTGTGCAGTGGTCAGGCAGCAGCTGAGCACGTGTCATGTGGACGTCAGCGCTCCGGTAGCACAGCACGGGGGACGATTTCATTTAACTGTTACATGTAGATGATGCGACGTTGGTGTTCGACCAGTTCCAAGAATGTAGTGCGAGGTCCGTGTGCACTGAGCAGTGCGCACTGTGCGCAACCTACATCCGCGACCACTGGTCAGCGCGGTCGCCGGCCGCCGGACAAGTAATAAATAAGTTTAGTGGAGCGCACTTTTTACATTCAGAATATTAACAAGCTCGACAGCGGATCGCTCGCGCTGGTAGTTTTTATTGGCACGGTTCAATGACCCGCAGCGCTACATACATACCTATATATATCGGCGCCGCGATTGAGGAGATCCCTTTAATCGTTAGAATTATTGTCTCCGCGCCTTCCCCAGCTTCAACCGGAGCAAACAAACTGAACCGGCTACGGGAGGCACACTATCGTCCACGCGGTCACACGCGGTGTAATATCTGAACACCAACTAATGCTGATGCTTAAATTACCGAGCTGAGTAGCGTAAGGGGAGATGTATAGGGTTGCCAAGCATACTTTATAAGAACGTATCCTACTTTATTTTGGATTAACTTTTGCCCGCGACTTCGTCCGCGTGGAATAGTTACCAGCCCCCCGATTCTTTGTGATATTGATTCGTTGGTGGGAGAAGTGGTGGGAGGCGCCCGACTTGACGTGGCGGCACAGTGGTGGCATCCGCGTGGGCTGCGCGCGGTACTGGACAGTACTTGGACATTGCAACATTACTTTATTTTTCTAAAGTAAAAGATGTTTTCTAAAATAAAAGTACCTAACCTAAGTTACTCCTTATTACATCAGCTACCTTCCAATAAAAGTCGTCGCGTCATAATCGGAGGTTTTGATAAATGCAACGGAACGTAAATACGAGAAATTGATTAGCAATTAATAAGTACTGAACGAACTGAACTTCCTAATATCGTGATACGCTTTGGTGCAAACTGTTAGTATAGTAAGCAATAGATAAGAATAAATAAATATATCTTTGGAAAATTAAATTAAATTTTGTGTAAATTTAATTTAATTTTCCAAAGATATATTTAAAGATATATTTGGTACTTACAAAGGCCAGTCTTGTACAGTTAATATGGCTTGAAATATATCTAATGTAATAAGATTGTTATGGTAAATATTGAGTATAACATTCGATAGAACTGTGGCCATAGGCGACCTTAAGTCGAGCACAATCACGGAAAAAACTGGGATTGAAAGGGAGGTACTCACGAGTCTTCTTCGCAAACGAGGGTTTCGTGGCGCCACTCCAATACAGTCCGCGGACGTCCCTCTTTTGTCACTTAACACTTCACTGAATTGTTGAAAGTCTTCGTAGGTGGGTTTTGGTTACACTTACAACATAGTTCATTTATAATTTATAGCCGGCAGAGGATCGCACGCGCCGTTTTTTCGTTGAGTTTTTGAGAGTTGTCAAAGGATTGAATTGAATGCAGAAGGAAATGAATGAATGTAGGAATGGTTTTGAATGAGGAAGTTGTGTGATTGTGCGTTAGTTAATTGAAGGTTTCTTTTATATTTTGTTTTATTTATTTTGATACTTTAACAAAGATGGGGTATATTCCGAGTTAGTAAAGAGTAATAGAGATCCAAAGAAAATCGAAACTAATATTATAAAGAGGATTTTTTTTTACGTATGTATTTGTTTGTTGGTAGGCGGTAATCCCTGGAAGTGCTCATCTAATAAATCGGATCATCGATACCAACAAAGAATAATATACAAATACGCTGACATATGAACACGGGGCCGCGCGGCGTGTACTCACAGCGTGTGCAGCGCCGGCAGCGGCGGCAGCGCGGTGGCGCTCAGCTCGCGGAGCAGGTTGCCGGCCAGGCTCCTGCAACAGCACACGGCGTTATCATCTCGTACTAACTGTACTCGAAACTGCATATTACCTTGGTACATATTCTAAAATAGAAGGAACTTAACTAGATTACCAAATAATATTTTGGTTTCAACTTAAAATATATTTTGTGCTTCCAGATTTAGAATATCCGTGTAGTGTCAGCGTCCTGCGGATTGAGGTATGTAGGGCGCATCGGCGTGCTGGACGCAGCGCTACTCCGCTGAGGACGGCGAGCCGAACGAGGCTCCGAGACTAGCAAGTAGGAGTGCGCGCCGGACAGCGCCGCCCACAGCTAGGCTTTCAGTTTCAAAGACGATGTCCAGACTAGTGATGTAACGAATGTCACATTTTGGACATTCGCGGATGCGAATGCGAATATCTGCTGACAACATTCGCGAATGCGAATATTCAGTTTTTGTTGGCTTGGTGACATTGGCGGCAGTCCCATTCGTATGAAGTGCGTTTCGTTTATTTTTTGTTTCCAGAATAGCCGAGTTAATACGAACGCATCCGACAGAAGTGTCATTCCACTCGCGCCGGTGTTTTCGTAAACAAAACAAGTGAATTTTGAGGTGAGAAAGCCGAGCTGATGACATGCGGGGTTGCGACAGTCATTGAGAGGATCCGGCAACTGGGTCTCGAGGTGGCCCTGCACAAGTCCGAGGCCATGTGCTTACATGGCTCTCGGAACAAGCCATTATCGGGATCCCAGATAACGGTAGGAGGAGTTCCCATCGGCGTCGGGTCAACGATGAAGTACTTGGGTCTCGTCCTCGACAGCCGGTGGAACTTTGCGGAACATTTCCGATGTTTGGCTCCCAGACCGGAGCTGCTTTCAAGCGGCTCTTGCCCAATCTAGGGGGTCCAAACGCTTCATGCCGTCGAGGCTGTATGATGCGGGGATCGTGCGGTCCATAGGCCTTTATGGGGCTGCGGACAGAGCTCCGGCAGGATCTCACGGAGGTGTGGAGGTAGCGACTGTTGCAACCCAGCGCTGGGCACGGCTGTTTCGAGAGGTATCTGTTCCGGACTCGGCGGACGACATGCCCGGGTGTCAACACTGTCTGGATCGCCCGGAGGATACGGTGGAGCATATGGTGGAGGTCTGACCTGCTTGGGCAGAGCAATCGTATTCCACGCGCGCCTGAAAGAGCTGTCAGCAAAGAAGACGGGGCCCCATAGGGTCAGTGCCAGAGGTTGCGGAATTTGTTCGAAAGAGTCACCGCGGCTCTGGAACGCAAAGGGCACGAGAAGGATCACGGTTGAGTTTTAGTCAGCAAGAGTCCGACACTCCCTTCCGCTCCGCCCAGAGCAGGAGAAGTCATTTGATGATTTCCCATATAGAAATAAATGGTTGCAGTAGGAATAGTGATTGTAAACATGATTAAATCAAATATAATTAATGAATTTTGTTTTATTACCAAGTATTACACCAAAAAATATTTTTTAAATACATATTCGCAAAACATTCGCAGTAATTTCGCGAATGCGAATATTAGTTACATCACAAGTCCAGACCCTCAAGATTTGAATGTTGCGTTATGAAGTAGCCGATTCATGAAATTTGTTTTTTTTTTTTGTTATTAAAAGGTCCACGTTTGCTTCGAGCTGGATTCCCGTGTGCCCCACTCCGCCTCGTAGTAGTCGCGGTGCAGCGCCTCGCTACACCGCTTAACTTAACATTCTTACTTCAGTGTGCGCTTATGCAACGTTTCATGCAGATTTTTCGTAATCCAAGCTATGTTGCAGATATTGATGATTGAAGCTTTTACTTTAAAACGAGCTCGTCACTGCACAGCCTGAACTTCTCTACTCCTGCAGCGGACAGCAGTGCGAACTGAGACAGAAACAATTCTTGTCTTCATTGATGATGTATAAATGACAATTTCTATAAAGTATGCGGAAAACATCTGAATAACGTTGCAGACTAAATCTTAGGCTGACAGTTTGATGTCGACGTTCTTGAAATAAACGAGTTCTGTGAAGTCGTGCGCCGCGGGCGCGCGCGCTAGTCGCAGTCATTATAAATCCCGAATTATGATGCGCTATATATAGCAGCGCAGCGTGCAGTAAGTGTGTCACGACACCAGCCCTGCTCGCCTGCGGCCGCGCCGCTTGCGGACTAGTCCTGCGCCCCCGGACACTCAGTGCCCTTCGCTGTGACGCCCGCACGATGTGACTGAACTAGTAAATGAGAGCGGCCCAGGGAAGGGGAGAAAGTCTCGAAAGATAACAGCTCCTGTAACTGCACTTGTTGAGTTTATATGTGGAGTTTAGCGGCGACGGCAACCGGGTCAGCTCCGAATGTCGGCGAACTTCGTTTAATAACAGCGCGCTAATACGTGGTCGCCGCAGTACGTACAGGGTCTGCAGGTGGCGCAGCGGCGCGAGCGCGTGCGTGGGCACGTCGCGCAGCAGGTTGCGCGCCAGGCGCAGCGTGCGCAGCGCGCGGCAGCCCCACAGCGCGCCGCCCTCCAGCTCCGAGATGAAGTTGTCCTCCACCGACCTGCACACACAAGCGCGCGCCTGTACTAGTGTACTAGCGGCGACAGCCACTACCGAAACGATACTGCTCATACGTAACACCTGTATTTGTTTGATCTATAGATATTTTAGTCGCAAAAAAAAACAAAGCAGGTATCCTAAAACAAAATTATTTACAAAAAATGAATACAACCGACTTCCAAGTCCACCACGCGCTACATTGATGCCTGTTGTTGGGATGCCACTGAGGAGCTGTTACATAAACTTGAGAGTCTGGAATGATTCCGAGAAATTGCAGACTATAAACATTATGCGGCAGTTGCCAATGTTCGAGATCTCAAGATATTGTATAATCTTACGGAGTTTAACATTTTCCGGTGACTAATATAAATATTAAAAGATATAATTGTATATATTATTATAAAGTACAATGAATATTAACAAAATGACCGGTTGTTGTTTTGTTATTCCTGCAGGCCGTGTTCGTGCACAGCGCTCCACTCCTGCTTCAGTCGCAGAGCACATTCCCACACACTTACGATAAATTACTTATTTTTTATTTATTACAATATTCACTAGAAATAATTGATATCGCAGAACAACGTTTGCCGAGTCTGCTAGTATTCTTCGCACGGGTGGACATTTATTTAATTTATAGCCTGTGGGACTCAGGGGTGTGTAGTATTCTAATGGGGAAATATTTTTGGAAAACAAGTTGTTTCGGAGAAACAATCTATCCTCTTTAGAATGATATTATAGTATGGTCCACAGCCTCCTCCATCAGGACAAAGCATCTCCTGTCCTGATGGAGGAGGCTGTGGAAGAGGAAAGGATGAAGGCTGTGCGGAGACCCTGGCACAGAGCGCCCGTCGCAGAGAGCCGATGTGGAGGAAGTGTTCCTTACAAGACGAGGCGCCCGATAGGAAAGGATTTCCGAACATTCATTCCCTGAAGGGGTGAGAGGCGGCGGAGGTTTGCACGAACATCTTATTCTTTTGGCCAATAAACTTGAAACTCGGCGCAGATGCTGGCCCAAGTGAACACTAGTGGTTGTCATTATTAGCTTTCCGCAACTGTTACATGTTGTATGAAGAGTCTTCTTCTTTGGGCTAATATACTTCCAAATTGTACAAATACTGACCAAAATAATATATATACTATTATTATAACGAGGAAAGATTTGTATTTTTGTATGTAACGAATAAACTCAAAAACTTCTGGACCGATTTCAAAAATTCTTTCACCATTAGAAAGCTACATTCACCCTGAGTAACATATTTTTCCCCGTATTCCCACGGGAACGGGAACTACGCGGGTTAAACGGCGGGGCACTGCTAGTTTTATATAAAAATAATAAGTACCTACAATTTAGTGTGACAGCTGTTTTTTAAATAGATTATATTTAACTCCACATCAATCTTGACTGCAGTAATGTTTGTAATCTATACTTACACCTATGTATATCTTCTATACATATAAGTAAAATTGGAGCATCTCTTTGTAATATTGAAATAATCGCTTTTTACTACATGCATATATGAATATATACGGTATATACACCAAAATATATTTTTTGCAATTTTTGTGTGTCTGTTTGTCCCGGCTAATCTCTGAAATGGCTGACCGATTTTGACGGGACTTACTTGGACTTGCTTTTTATAATATTAGTATAGATATTGTCGTGTCAATGTTTAAAATCGAAAAGAAGCAGAGGCGGTACTGTATCGGGAAGGTTTTTCATGTCACTATAACTCTACCAAATCTAAAATGTCACCTATTGCCTTCATAAGTTGTGGCAGCACGGGTTTTCTATATTGTCGGTTGCAAAATGATTATTACTAAAAATTGTTTCATTTCATGTAGGTACCTATCCAAGCATCGTGACGAGTAAATCGATGAAACATGCTTTATTGTATGCCATACATTGTTACTTACAAATAAAGCACATACATATTATCTATTAAAATTGTTTGAACTTGAAAACAAAAGGTTTCGTACCCCTGTTTCTTCGAGCCTCGTTTTTCTAATGTTATATTAAATGGATTCTAAACATTGGAGTCAACAAATCTCCATAACGAGGCTTGCGTTGTTTTCTGCTCGTAGTCCAGCTTCGTAGCCGTATTGCTGCAGGCGGATTCTTTCTGGCGAGCATCCCCTGGGCACACGTCCGGGCCCTTTTGGAAAACTGAAAACCGGTCAACAAAGTGTCGGAGCACAGGTAGCCGAGTTCCGTGGGTATGACCACGTAACCGTACTACCCAGTGGACATCCTGCCTGCAATAGGTTTGACCGAATTTCGTCAGAAGCTAGTTTACGGTTCAAGTTGACCGTTTCCTAAGCAGTGCCTATAATATAAATTGGGGGTCCCCAATGAAGCGGGGCCCTGGGCACGTGCCCCTTGTGCCCTTATGGTAAAGATGGAACTGCCGGCGAGTGAGACACACGTGCAGAGGTAACAAACAGACAGAGACTTCCATATTTATCATATTATGTATGTAGGTATGGATGCGACGATGTATGTGGTGACAATTGTGTGTAGCATCAGTTTCTCCGCGCTGCAGCCGCCGGCGACTGCGCCCCTCGGCGGCGCCTCGTGTCCCACACGGCGCGCGCGAGGTCAGCGCGACTGGGCGACATTGACGAGCACGCGGCTTGCTCACCACGACCGCCGCAAGCGAACACACTCGCGAGACCGTATACATGTGCGCGCGAGCAAGGATTGTCCACACCTTTGCAATAATTGTTTTTATTTTAGTGTATCTGCTGTAGAAATTCTGCGGCTGCTTAGTGATGTTGGCGCCGGCTCCTCGTAAGTATTGTGAGTGCGGTGCGCGCGGCTTGTGCGCGATTACGAACAGATTCGCAAAGTGCCGGCGGCGCCGTCCTTCAGCAGTGCGTATTGCTAAACGTGTCTGGTATGTGGCCGCGCAGCACCAGCGATGACGCGGAGCGCGAGTGGCGTGTGAAAGCTCCGCGCGCGCAGGTCGCACGCCGCCCGCGCGCGCCGCCCGCAGGCTCCCCGCAGGCACGCGCAGCTACACGGCGTGCAGAGCTAGCTGCGCACGTAGTAGTTAGCATTGACAGTGCACGTCGCGACGCATGTCGCCGCGCGCCGCACGTGCGCACACGCTAGTCGCCACAGCTCGCAGCGGTACGGAATTTTAATATTTAAGCACAGAATGAATAGGGCTACTTTTAATTGTATATTGATGACAAGAGCGATGATCCGCAGCAAACCCGCCACACTGTTTCCAACCACTGCAAGACCTGAATGCCCAGAATCAACAGTGTTGACCACCATCAGGTCGACGGGTCCCCGCGAAACAATTCAACTGCCTTGGATCCCACACAACAGCGGAGAAACTCCGCCATAATCCGCGGCCGCGAGCGGTGCCTCGCGAGTGCTGCAGCCGCCCCGCGGACGCACCGTCCCGGTGTCAGTCAGTTCGTGCCAAACATTTGATGTGCTCATGCGTCCCGCTAGCCGCCCGGGCACGGCACAGCGCACAACTCACTCTGAGCCATTTGATGTGCTGATGCGTCCCGCTAGCCGCCCGGGCGCGGCACAGCGCACAACTCACTCTGAGCCATTTGATGTGCTGATGCGTCCCGCTAGCCGCCCGGGCGCGGCACAGCGCACAACTCACTCTGAGCCATTTGATGTGCTGATGCGTCCCGCTAGCCGCCCGGGCGCGGCACAGCGCACAACTCACTCTGAGCCATTTGATGTGCTGATGCGTCCCGCTAGCCGCCCGGGCGCGGCACAGCGCACAACTCACTCTGAGCCATTTGATGTGCTGATGCGTCCCGCTAGCCGCCCGGGCGCGGCACAGCGCACAACTCACTCTGAGCCATTTGATGTGCTGATGCGTCCCGCTAGCCGCCCGGGCGCGGCACAGCGCACAACTCACTCTGAGCCATTTGATGTGCTGATGCGTCCCGCTAGCCGCCCGGGCGCGGCACAGCGCACAACTCACGCTGAGCCATTTGCCGGCACACAACGTACAGTCGTCGCAAACAACGCGGCTGTTGTTTCATTGTTTGCCATCACTTACCGCCGCCGCGCGTAACATATTGCCGCTATATGTTTACTGTTTGCCTACTATTTCTTTATGTCACGCGGGAGACGCCTGGCGGATTAATTAGAACCGAGTGATGTATCGGCGCGCGCGTGTACTACTCTGGCAGGACGTCGAGTCGCGCCACGTGCGCGGCACCGGCCTCGGCCATTTTACACTATAACTACAGATACAGTGTAGTTGCATTATCCACAGACTGAAGTATAACCTCACTAATTCATTTCAGTCTGACTGAAATGAATTAGTGAGGCTCGAAGTATGAGCGGTATGGATTTACGAGGTCCCAGGAATTAGGAGGAGTCCCGGGAATACTTCTTCTTGATTCTGATTAAATCTAAGGAGCACGCTGACGAATTCCATAATTCGTCTGCGTGGTCCTTAGAATTTAAACCAGAAATTAACACTGCGAATTGCGGCTCGCAGATTACTGTAGCAAGTTATTTTATCACTAGACTTACATCCGGTTTTTCTTGCAATAGGTATATGGGTAGGTACATAAATAATTTAAAAATAAAAACAGTTTAAACAAAATAAAAGTCTTGAGTTTCAAAGCGTTGTTCGTAGTTTTTACATATTTTGTTTTCTGCCGTCGATGGTCGCGCGCCAGGCTTTGCGGACAAGAGCTCACCGGTTGTTATCGTCCGCGCTACTATGCAAGCAGGCCACGGAGCGCCGAGACGAAGCGAGGCAGCGAGGCGAAAAGTAGCATCGTCGAGCAATATGCCTGTGGTCGGTGACGGCAGTGCGGGAAGCCACAGCCCGCCGCCCGACACCGAGCCACAGCCAGCCGCTCGCTCGGCGGCAGTAGCCGATGTACTCATAAGTTATTCTGAACTGCTCGGCTTTCATAAAAAATACATTTTCTTTTACAAAATTTAGGCTCGGTAGTTTCGGAGATGAGATGTGGGTCACCTAATTTATAGAAGAACTTCAAAATTATTAATTCTTTTAATTATGAAAAAATAAAATTGAAACGCTCATTTCATATAGTTTAGCAACTCTTTTTATTTCTAATTTGTCCCGAAAGTTAGTTTTTACGTCACACGTCCGGGTCACAGAAGTTCATACGAGTGCCAAAGCACAGAATCTTTCCTTAAGATACGAAAAAAAATTGGATGTGGCAGACGGACAGATCGACATTTTTTATGGTTTTCATTCGGAACCCTTAAAATTTATTTTCCAATATAAAAAAATATTCCGGCTTTTAGTACTTTCGCCTTCGGAAATAATTAATAATAATATTTCTTGAATAACTACGAAACTATTTATTTGTATATTAGGAAAAAAATATATTTGAAAACCTTTTTTGTTCCCCAAAAGTGTACCTACCTAATAAATACATTTTGAATTGATTTATTACGTAATGATTTTCGGATTTTCTAGTTTAAATAGTCTGGCTTCGTACCACATTGGAAACGTACCTGGTCTATAACAATATCACAAAGAGGTCGGCGGCTCCGTGGGCGACGCGATGGGGAGCTCTGCGCTATGTGGCGCAGCCATAGAAATATATCTATGGGCGCAGCGCTTCTGTGACAAACAAGTCGCGGCGGCGCTGAGTAATGGCGGCCCGGCCCGGCCCGGCCGGCCAGATCGGGAGCAGGCGAGGGCGCCCCCTGCCGGCGCGGCACGGAGACGTACTTCCCGGATTATTTATTTACCGACACTTTGTTGCCGTCTACATCCTGCGACGCTCACAGTAAACAGGATTTACCGCAGCGTTACATGCCATCATGCGTCACGCGAAACGATTTGTGTGTGGAGTAACTTGTTCATTTTCTGTTTTCCCGACAGTGACCTACCTTAAAGTTTATTACGTATGACAGATTTCAACTGCATCGATCCAGAAGACTCGGAGCAACTGGTGTGATCCTATGAGGCTTCCGCTTTTTTCCGATCCGACGTAAGGAACCCTAAAAGCTAGAAGTATGTGAGGTATGCGGAACAGGGTGAAAGGTCCCGCAAGCCTCCGCTGAACGAGGGGGATCTTCTGTCTGGGCGAGTGCTCTGTCAGTGGGCAACTGCGCGACACTGACACGGAAAACTCTGACACGATGCAGGATGCTTCTGCATCGTGGTGTCAGAGTTTCGTATTCGTGTGTCGTATTTCATTTCAATTCATTTTCATTTGTCGTATTCGTGTGCCGTGTGTCGTATTTCGTCGCCGGCGGTATAAATGGCGCTGCGTTACTTCTACTTGCGGTACAGATTTAGCTACGTTAGTGTTTAGTGTCGTCGATGCCACTACACAAGTACTAGCAATTTCTTACGACGACCTGGAGCCCCGGCGTCAAGGCTTTCTGCTACTGACGAATAAAGTTTACCTACTACTTCTGCTCCGGGCGGCAAGGGAGTGTCGGACTCTTGCTGACTAAAACCCGTCCGTGTTCCTCTAAACGTGTTTTACGTTCCAGGGCCATGTCTAGGCAGCTAGGCTAGCCCTAGCGGGCCCCGTCTTATATGCTGACATTTCTTAGAGGCGAGCGTGGAACAAAACGCGCCTTCGACCTGGTTCAGAGGGAGCCTGATTGTTATCTGGCGGCGAGTCAACTAACGGTCGCCGTGAACCGGCTGAGAATCGCCCTGCGGCTCGCGACGCCCGGGGCGCCTTCTTCTGTTGCAGCGGCAGGGACGTGAAGTCTGCCTCTCCCTCACGCGGTCCGCGCACTCCTTCGCTAGCATTACTGCTTCGCAGAAGGTGGTGTCTGCCTCTCATGCCCCCTCGCTCCGGACCATAGATTGAACCAGGAGCGGAAGCGAGCGTTTACGGCGTTGCTCTGCGCAACTAGGGCAGACCTCCACCGTTTGCCCCAGCGTGTCCTCCGGGCGATCCACACAGTGTTGACACCCGGGCGTGTCATCCGCCGTGTCCGAAACAGGCATCTCCCGAAAGATCCGAGTCCGTACTGTGAGTACGTGCGTCAGGCGGAAGGTGAGGATGCCGTGGCGCCTCTCCAACCAGTCCTCAACCTATCGCCACAATGCTGGCGTGGACACTGGATTCACGTTATCATTTTGACATGCAATTTAGCTGAACTGCGGTTTTCGATATACGAGTACATAGTTGACGACTACAACGCAACAATCAGGTCACGGTTTGGCAGTTAGTGTATTAGCATTGCCACAGAGATCCGATGAACAAGCGCCGCCGCGCGTCGTACCAGTGTAGCCGTCACGCCGAGCGCCGCGGTGCCGCGAGCTGCCGCGCGCCCGAGGTTGCGTTAGATCACTCCGCCGCCAGAGCGAGGACGCACTGCGCGTAGGCGCATATCATGAGGAAATTATCATGTACCTACCGCATGTTTATTTGTTAATGTCTTCCTAAACATATAATTATAAGTATTAGTAATTAAATTTAACCTTATAAAGTCCAAGGTTACACTAAAGGGTTAGCCCTTTAGTGGCTTTAAAGGTTAGCCTTTATTATGACGGATTCACTTATTTAAGAAGATATAGTGTTTAATCGTATAGTTCGGTACTATTCTTACCAAATGGTACTAGACAGGCGAGCCTCCGCCCGGCTCGGTACTAGTAGGTACCATTTGGTGATTTGGTACTGGTCGCATCCTTCTGCGAAGCAGTAATGCTAGTGAAGGACGAGGCGGAACGCGTGCGAGAGAGGCAAACCTCTCGCCCAGCCGCCGCAACAGAAGACGCCCCGGGCGTCGGGAAACGCAGGGCGATTCCCGGCCACCGTAGGCGCGGGCCTGCGGATGGCGAGCTATGGGTGGCTCGCCGATAGCAACCAGGCCCGAGTCGACGGCGCGTCGTGTTCCACGCGCGCCTCAAAGAGCCGTCAGCAAAGAAGACGGGGCCCCATAGGGTCAGTGCCTGCTAGGGTTGCGGAATTTGTTCGAAAGAGTCACCGCGGCCCTGGAACGCAAAGGGCACAAGAAGGATCACGGGTGGGTTTTAGTCAGTAAGAGTCTGACACTCCCTTCCTATCCGCCCAGAGCGGGAGAAGTAATTAGATGATTTACCATCCAAAAAAAAGGGGCTCGTGTGAGCGGCTCTACCACTTAAGCCAGAACTTATGTTATTATTATTATCTATTTTGTTTGCACACAATTTGGCCTGCGAAACCTGAATACATAAATATTCTACATATTTTAGTACAAAAAACAATATATTATAGTTCAATTTGAAAATATATTTTTATCTGTAATTTAAATCGCCGAAAACATTGTAGTGTTTTTTTTTACAGTTGATCGGCATGCGATTGACCACTATCTTGTGTTGAAGATGAAGCACAGTAGCCTAGAAGTAACCTACTCACTGTTGAATGAAAGTTAAATGATTACGTTTATAGCTCCTGCAGCTTCATCGTGTTAACTGTGTCGTACGGCGCACTACTGGTGCAGTACTCACAGCAAGTGCAGGTGGTGCAGGTCGTGCAGCGCGTGCGCGGGCAGGCGGCGCAGCGCGCAGCGGTCCAGCCACAGCCGCGCCGCTCAGTTAACTGTGTCGTACGGCGCACTACTGGTGCAGTACTCACAGGAAGTGCAGGTGGTGCAGGTCGTGCAGCGCGTGCGCGGGCAGGCGGCGCAGCGCGCAGCGGTCCAGCCACAGCCGCGCCGCTCAGTTAACTGTGTCGTACGGCGCACTACTGGTGCAGTACTCACAGCAAGTGCAGGTGGTGCAGGTCGTGCAGCGCGTGCGCGGGCAGGCGGCGCAGCGCGCAGCGGTCCAGCCACAGCCGCGCCAGCGCCGCGCCGCTCAGTTAACTGTGTCGTACGGCGCACTACTGGTGCAGTACTCACAGCAAGTGCAGGTGGTGCAGGTCGTGCAGCGCGTGCGCGGGCAGGCGGCGCAGCGCGCAGCGGTCCAGCCACAGCCGCGCCGCTCAGTTAACTGTGTCGTACGGCGCACTACTGGTGCAGTACTCACAGCAAGTGCAGGTGGTGCAGGTCGTGCAGCGCGTGCGCGGGCAGGCGGCGCAGCGCGCAGCGGTCCAGCCACAGCCGCGCCGCTCAGTTAACTGTGTCGTACGGCGCACTACTGGTGCAGTACTCACAGGAAGTGCAGGTGGTGCAGGTCGTGCAGCGCGTGCGCGGGCAGGCGGCGCAGCGCGCAGCGGTCCAGCCACAGCCGCGCCGCTCAGTTAACTGTGTCGTACGGCGCACTACTGGTGCAGTACTCACAGGAAGTGCAGGTGGTGCAGGTCGTGCAGCGCGTGCGCGGGCAGGCGGCGCAGCGCGCAGCGGTCCAGCCACAGCCGCGCCAGCGCCGCGCCGCTCAGCGCGCCGCCCGCCAGCGACTCCAGCCGGTTCATCGACAGGTTTCTGTGACACAAGCGCACGTCACACCAGCTCACCGAGCAAACAACGCACATACGTTTCTATTACATTCATCAAACCCGGCTAAGGAATACAATAATGCGATTTCTGAATTTTTTCTCAGTTGTTCATCTGTATTTTTGTAGGAGCACGCATAAGATACACGTATCACCATCTATTGAGGAAAAATAGAACTAGCGGATGGATGAAAATAACACCAACACATATAAACACATCAAAAGTATCTAGGGATCAACATATATTTTTGCAATAACTTTCCTCCTGATTGATATTAATTAAAATTTTCTTTAAGGATTCATCAAATAAAGTGTTTTCGTTTGTCACAGTAACGATAAACCAAGTCACCTTTGCATTAATAAAGAAATTTGCCATTTTCCTAATAAAGGGATTTTTGACATTTGAACCACTAACATTAAAGTTCGAAAAAAAGACTGAAATAACAGTTTTCTTTAAAATTTTATTGGGTAACTTAAACAATTAATAATCCGTGTTTCTACCGCGAACACTAACAACACAAGAACATCGGTTTGGCATACTCAAAATGAGTTCATCCAAATCACGCTGTGGAATGGCCGCCCATGTTCGTTGCAACAACAAAAAAAGGTCTTCTTGCGACTGGATACCCTCCATATTCGGCAGAGCTCTTCTCTGTAGCATATCCCATGCATGCTCAATCGGGTTCAAGTCTGGCGACTGAGCAGGCCAGGGCAGGACATTGATGTTAGCTGCGGCGAGAGTCTGTCTTACAACTCTTGCGGTGTGCGGTCGTGCATTATCATGCATTAACTGAAATAAGGGACCGATTTGCACTTGTAGAGGAACGATGACGTCTGATACAATCGTCTCAGCATAAATTTGAGCGTTGAGGTTGCCTCTGATCCAAATCAACTCAGTTCTTCCGCCGATCCAAATACCCGCCCATACTATGATGGTTCCACCACTATAAGGATGGACTTCCTGGCAGGATTTTAATCGCTGTTGGCGTCCAGGGGTTCTCCAGTGTCGTATACGTCTTGTATCCGGTCTCATACCAAAACGAGACTCATCAGAAAAGCACACGAAACGCCATTGTTCTTCTGCCCAATTTCTGTGTTCAAGAGCCCATTGATATCGAATCCTACGATTGTGCATTGCTATAGGTGGTACCCGTAGCGGTCTTCGGGAATGAAGGTTCACTTCATGCAAGCGGTTTCTGACTGTTTGGTCGCTAATTAAGTTCCCTGAAGAGTGATGAAGCCTCACGGCTAACATCATGGCGGTTATTGTTGGAGCTCTTCGAGTTAAGATTTGAATGTATCGGTCTTGTCTCCGTGTGGTGCAGCGATACCGTCCTCCATGGCGCTCAGCCAAGGTAAGCGAAGAGCTCTGCCGAATATGGAGGGTATCCAGTCGCAAGAAGACCTTTTTTTGTTGTTGCAACGAACATGGGCGGCCATTCCACAGCGTGATTTGGATGAACTCATTTTGAGTATGCCAAACCGATGTTCTTGTGTTGTTAGTGTTCGCGGTAGAAACACGGATTATTAATTGTTTAAGTTACCCAATAAAATTTTAAAGAAAACTGTTATTTCAGTCTTTTTTTCGAACTTTAATGTTAGTGGTTCAAATGTCAAAAATCCCTTTATTAGGAAAATGGCAAATTTCTTTATTAATGCAAAGGTGACTTGGTTTATCGTTACTGTGACAAACGAAAACACTTTATTTGATGAATCCTTAAAGAAAATTTTAATTAATATCAATCAGGAGAAAAGTTATTGCAAAAATATATGTTGATCCCTAGATACTTTTGATGTGTTTATTTTCATAGTGCAACTTCAGAGTTGATAGATGGCAGATGAATGATTTTCACACAAGTTTGGCTGTAAAACACAAAAATATATCGTTTTAGGGTTTCGTAGTAAAACAAGATAGGTACCACACAGTTTCGTGTTGTACCTGTGTCTGCCCGTCCGTTGTTTTACTCAGAGACTACAAAGCTGTAATTTGGCATGTCTACAGATATATAAACAACGGCAACCACTTTGTCTTCTTATTTTTATCTTTCCTATTTATCATATTTGTATTTGCTAGTCTGTTCCGTGGCAGTCTGTTCAGTGGGGGGTACGTTGGTTTTTTTATCATTTTTTAAGTAATTATTTGTTTTTTATTCCATGTCTTTTTTGCAATGTACTAAGCAAGCTTTGGACGATGACAGTATACGTAGGTAGTCTAGTTATCATGAAAACAAAATATTTTCGTTGTTATTTATGAACCATGGCTCCCCTTTTTTATTAAAAAAAAAATCACTAGCCTATATTATCCGGGATAGCTCAACGCTTCTAACGATACCACATACATTGGTATCGGTTAAGCCGTTTAGATGGTATAGTGGAATAAAGAATCTTACAAACATACATACAAACAACATACATGAACCCTGAAAATATAACACTCCTTTTTTTGGGCAGTCGTGTAACAAAATACTCTTATTCCAGGGTTCAAAGGGTTGATGTGAACGGTACACGTGTTCCCGGGGCTGCAGGCAGGCAGGATCCTCCCTAAATGCTAGGCCCATTTTTGTTCCACATTTATGTTAATGACTTGCCGTGCCTCATAAAGGATAAGCATGATATACTGTTGAGGCCAATCTGGTCAAGTTCAATTCTGTTAAGGCCCAGGCGCATGTCTCTTCTGCTAAAAGGAGCCAGTTTCACCCAGTTTCATCTAGCCGAGGTGTAGCCGGGCCGGTCGCCGACCGACTGGAGCTTGTTGGTGCTGCGTTGATATCTACCCTCGGTATTTCACGTCGGAAAAGCTGCTCAATCTATAACAAGCACAAGTTCGATCGTGCGCGGAGTATTGCTCTCATCGTTGGGACGGATCTGCCAGATACCAGCTGGACGCCCTTGAGTCAATTGAGAAACGAGCCAAGAGGACCATCGGCAGTGACAGGCTCGTCGAATCGAAGCTACAAGTCTTAAAAGTGTGACTTTTATATTTACAAAATTAATATTATCACTTTATGTCATAATTCTTTGCATTTTACGAAAATTCCTATTAAGATTAATATTAGTTTTTGGTAAACAAAGTCAATCAATCAACAGCCTGTTGCAGTCCACTTGTTCGAGTTCTAATATCAAAATAAGTAATTAATTCATAATTCAATCAACAGATGGCTTTGTGAGAATACGTCATCTTTCTAAATCTCGCTGTTAAGATTTTCTGGGCTTTAATGACCCTCCGTGGTAATTGTATGATTATCAGTTCAGTTCAGTGCCAGTTCAGAATTATAGTGATCTTGGATACTCAGCTTTTTTATTTAGCACTCTGAAGTATCAAGTAGTAGATTCAGTGCCGCGTGACCAGATCTAACACCACTGTTGGACATAGGACTCTCCAATTGCACGCCATTTAGATCTATTTTAGGCTTCTTCAGTTTCTGCCAGCCGTCCTGTGCAAGTCGTTACTCCACCGTGCCTGAGGACGTCCTATAATACACCACGTTTGCCGAGACGCGGTCTGCACTCTAGAACTCGTTTACCCCAACGGTTGTCGGTTCTACGACTAATATGGCCACTGCCACGTCAGCTTACTAATCCGGTGGCTTATATTGATTACCTTGCTTCTGTGACGCATCACATCATTTCTGATGCGATCCCTCTGAGACACCCCGAGCATAGCCCTTTCCATAGCCCGCATAAACTAGGTATGGTAAAGTAAATAAAGTAGTGTAAAGAAGAATTTTGATTGTTCTACAAATACGAGTCTTAGTGTGAGAGCTCCAGCCGCTTGTGTTACGGTTTTATTGTAGTACAGCTATCTATTCCTAGCTATTCGTAAGATTGTACGTTCATATTTGAGCAATATTGATTTCTGAATAAATATATAGTTGTAATATACTCACAGCTCGCGCAGGCCGGCGGCGGGCAGCAGCGCGTCGCGCGGCAGCGTGCTGATGTTGTTGTTGGACACGTCCCTGCAAGCACGGCACGCGTTACACTTCACACGCGAGGCGCGAGCAGAGCCGCCCAGCTGCCGGGTACAGGACCACTCGACCAGCTGACGCATTCATGTTATGCAATTATTACTTACTAGCTGTGCCCGCGACTTCGTTAAGTTCGGAAAAAATGTACGTACAGTAAATACCTTGCACAACTGGATCCCCCTCAAAATTCAGAAATTAGGTCTTCCTAATTTCTGAATTTTGAGATAATAGTGCCCTGCATTAGCCTCTTGGCTGTATCACATGCCGACGACCCAGGTATCTCCTGCAACCTCGAATCAACATCAGCAAAACAGAATGGTTGCAATATTCAAACTACAGAAACAAAGAAACTGAAAATGGTGATTCTTAATTTCATACTTCGAGTAAAATTGGCTTGTTCGTCATGGAAAATATTTTTTGTTAATGGATATTTAGCACTGAATGAGGTTTGAGAATTAATTCCTCTTAATAATAAAAGCTACACGTAACACGAGTCGATCTTAAAGGTTAAGCAGCGCTTGCCGAGGTCGGCCTACAGATGGGTGACCATCTTCTTAACATACCGAGACTTTCGTACATCCGAAAACATATCAAGTCGTTGGTCCCTGCCTCCCTGGCTTCCGTTTATATGTCTTTGGCAGTCGTTACGGGTTGTCAGAAGACAGAACATCTGACACTATTCTTGCAAAGAAGTACCGTGTTTCCCAACTACTGGTTTATAGAAAATAGGCAGTCGCTTCACGTAAAACACTGGTATTCAGCTGAATCTGGTTTGACTTTAACCCGGGTTGGGTTGCAGTCAAGCCGGATTCAGTTCAAAATAGTTGGGAAAACTTAGAAAGCCAGTGAATCGTATGCAACATACGATTGTTTTGTTTCGATATGACCTAATCTATTACAAATTCCCTGAATGTGCCCGAAACCATATTAAGAATTGATGACCGATTTTCACTTAATTACTCAAAAACTTTAAATGGTTTTGTGCTTATATTCCTTCACCTTTACCTTGTGGATAAATAACCTATGAATAAAATTAATGCTAAATTAGGTTTTGCTAATCAATGGTGCATAAAGTCGAAATTCATTATTTCGCGGACAACGCCATCTATTGACAATGAAGTTGAATTGACAAAATATTCGTTTGGGCAAAGAAACCTACATACCTGCAACGATACATAACCACAAGTTACTAAAATAATGAATTTCTCTTGCTTAGTATTAAAAGTTGAACAGTTACGCTTATTTCTTATGTAAAAACTTATATATTGTATATTGGTTTTGTAGTTTTAGGTGATGCGTCTAGGTAATTTCTTAATAACATTAAAAATTCAATAGGTATCTTTTGATTTTGTGCATAGCTATCTAATCGAATAGTTAATTTTTGCATGATGCAAACGTACAAACAAGCAGATAAACGGACAACAAATTCAAAAATTGCATTTTCGCGTTCTTTTGAAAAATATTCAAAGTACTTACACGGCTTGTTTACGATTTTATTATAATATGTATGTATAGATTATGACAAGAGCTCGCTGAATGTTGGTAATTTGTTCTTATTTCTTAAGTTCTAGTATTTCTAAACCATAAAACTAACCTACTATGTACTTTAATTTTCAATCGACAATCGATACATTTGAAAATATTGTCTTCTAGGTCAACAGTGACTATCTTGGAGTTTCTCTTATTTAAATATGAGCAGTAGTGAGTGTTGTTCACATCTGAATGTACGTGACCTGTGCTGGTTGAAATCCTTTCTTCGGTGTCCCACTGACCTATTGACGTCATTAACTCTTAACGGATTAAACAATGAACAATAACACACCTATTTGCTGATGCCAATTTTCATTTTTGTAATCATTAAGCTTCTTTGCGATATAAACTACAGCGAAAATGAAAAATCAGCTCAAAATTATACAATATACTCTTTCTTTTGTTTGGCATGAAGTTAAAAACAAATTATAACGACTAAGTATTTGTTTCGCGGCTCGTCAATGTTTGCGCAAAGTTTGTGGTTCCCACATCGTCCCAGACAGTAGCTGTCCCAGTTTTTTAACATTTTTTTTTATATTGCCTGGACATCCTTCGACAACATACAGAGACAATATACAACACAACAGAGTTAAAACATTTTGAAAAAAAAAAAGACATTCAGAATTACTGCAAAAACGAGGGAATGAGATGATAGGCCCAGATAGGGCGAGCGAAGAAAGTTCGAAGTCAGATTGACACACAATGATGTGAGAGCGAGCGAAGCGAGGGGTTTCAAAAAGTGGAATTGGAAAATTGGTCACTCGCTAAGTGGCCGGTGCTACAAAACACTCACAATCAGCTAACGTTGGGTATTAATTAACCGACTTCTAAAAAAGGAGGAGGTTCTCAATTCGGATGTTTGTATGTTTTTTTTTTCATGTTTGTTCGCGCATAACTCCGTCGCTTGCCAACCGATTTGAAAAATTCTTTTTTTGTTGGAAAGGGTATACTTCCCAAATGGTCCCATGAAAATTTTATCGAAATCGAACAAGCGGTTTTTTTGTTAATTTCAATAAATGATAGCAAATCCGTCGCGATAGCTGAAATCGCATTTTTGTTTATTGTTTACACCAATTTATACCACGTACGCTGTGAGGGGTATGTTTAGCTGGGAGTGAATCACTAAAAAGTGAAAAATAAAAAAACTTTTTATAAAAAATAAAACCGACTTCTATAAGTACAAAAAAAAACAAAAAGTATAAAATAACTTTAATTTCGGAAGTCGGTGTATTCAACAACAAAAAAAGCAACCAAAAACATCGAACTTTTATAACATCACATATTGACTTTTTAAGACATTATTTCAATTATAATTAAACTTATTAAATATGTGGAAAACGATTCCAAATTGGTTAGTCCATCTTCAGAGTATGCAATGTGAAATTGTAACAAATAGTAGTTCTTCTAAATAAACGAAATAATGCAGAATTTTAACTTTGCTGAAGGTAATTGAAAGAAAGACAAAAAATGGCGAATAACATTTTGCCATTTTTTACCGATTTCCAAAAAGAAGTTTCCAAAATTACAGCAGACATATCGTATTTTTGTGTTCCATAGATTAGTTTCTATGAGTAGGTGCCTTGCAGGTTATGATCTTGTATTACGGTCACGTTGACCTGGTGCTGCAACCAGGGTGATGATGAGGTGATCTTCAGAGAACTGCATAAACCAAATATACAGACAACAAATATTTAAAAAAAGACTATTTTGACGATAGTTTTATTACTATTAGCTGTATTGGCAGCGAAAGACACGGAGACAACAACAACATAAGCCCGATGGCATGCGCATTAACCAAATGGGAAATCTTGCCAGCAACCACTGTTACCGCCTTCACCGCTGGGAGGTACTCCCAGCTCGTGTCATAGTTATTTATTATACTCGCTTAGGTGTCTCTATATTTTTTATTGTCCTATAGGTTAGTTCAATTCAAAAAGCTTAAAATAAAAATAAAATTTAAAATACCCCCTACGCAATATATAGGTACTTATAGTTTAAGGAACAACCCTCAAAAAGTAAAAAAATATTTCGCTTTATCAGTCGTTAGAAACCAAATAAACAAATATGTTTATCGAAATGTGAATTGAAAAATATTGAACAAGCCGTCTGTAAACATTATATTTTCTGGTGAAACTTAACAAGGGTTGCCCTTATCTGGTAGAATCTTGATGCTCTGATATTTATTTGGCGTAACACATTGGCATAATCTTTAAAAACATACATATATTTTTAAGGCATTCAAAATATTTAAAATTATTGTTTGGCTGAATGTTTGTGTCTGAATTTACAGTGGTAAAAACACAACAAGTATAAAACACAACAAATAACTTTAATTTTGGAAGTCTGTGTTCAAAAAACGAAGAGACAACCAAAAACAAAATGTAATGGAAAGGGAAAACCAAAAGTATCGCCAGTCGGCAGTCGGCGGGCGGACTGCTTCACTACTGGGTCTGCTTACTGGTATTAGTGTCGTCTACCAGGGGACCAGAGCTCGCTGGAACAAAACTAGGCGGTGCCGGTGGCACGACTTAAGCGACATTGAGCATCGTTTAAAATTATAGGGTAATCAAAGTGAGCTTCCTATTTTAACTACACTGTCAGCATCAATTCAATCATTCAATCTTAGCGCGTGAAATGGTCGCAGATCATCTGTAACGTTACATTTATATTGCGACTTAACGACCTCGAGACCAACATCCGCCGAGTTGTTGCAAAGATTAGCTCCGCAACTAACGAAAGTCATCGAAAATTACCTCGAACGTGTCAACTGCTGCGAGTCACCAGAGGCAGACACTTGATTATTTGCATTCTCAATATAAATGAACACTCAAAGCTCTTTAACTATGCGTCGCCCGATGTACTCATGGACGGTTATTTAATTTAGATTTTTAAAATAACTCCGAAACCTAGGTTTGCGTTAAAAATTAAAACCGAATTTTAACAGGAGTTAACATGATAAAGGGAGTCTATAGAAACAAAGTCGGATTTTGATGCACCAGCGCATGGGGGGGGGGGCATCAATGCCGTCACGACAAAAACTAATGAAGTTTGTACGACAACGAAAAGAACCGCTACGCCATCTACCGCGCCAAAAGCGAACTACTAATGAAATCCTGCATCGCCATATCAGAGTTAACCGTGCGATTTGAATATACAACAGACTGAATGTCAACTGTCTGGTAGTTGCCCACCGGACACAACCTTCCGGGCGGAGGATCCTCCCTCCTCAATGGAGATTTGCGGTACTTTAGGAAGCGCATACCTCTATACGTCCATGAGCATTGTCCTTTGAATACGGGAGCACTTTTTAGGCGAAATACGACGAAACGAAAAAATAAATACCGAACTGTGCCGTGCGACATATCAAGAGAAAGGACTTAATCGTGCGGATCTCAATTATTTTTGTACATGTAAAGTAAGTTTAAAAGTTAATTACTTACGGGAATAGGTGAAATGAGAATTGTGACCAATCACTCCCTTTTCTCACAACCAGCCCAACCTACATACATCCATAAGCGTATTCAGATCAGATCTTTTCTATACATTACACCACCCCTTTTGGCCCACCATGGATGGGCCCCGCCATTCCTGCAGAAGCATCAGCTATATTCCGCCTAAAGGAGAAAAACCAGCTGATCACTCTTGATGCTCTGCCTTGGAGCCTGCCGAAGAGCGCGTAGAAGGTGCTGACCTCAGTAACGTGTCGCTGAGGAACTAGCCGCAATGTCTAAAATGTGTATCGGTTAAGTTTTATTGGCGGAGTGAGTGTGTAGGCAGCTGTGGCGGCGCGCGGGGAGCCGATAACAACCTTCGAGTCGCAAGTTATTAGCGCCATCCATCATCGCGCCCGCGGTCGCCGACACGACCACCCTCCCCCTCCGGGTGACGTGCCCCCTACCCACTCCTCACACCCGCGCCACCCGCCCTCGCCTACTCATTCACAATGCTGCGGCGGCACGCTGCGCCCGGAACTGATGCTGACGACAGAGGGTCTGAGTCTCTAGTAAAGATAAAAAAAAACATATCCCTGGATATGTTTTTTATCTTTAACGGATTTGTAAAACACTTTCTTTTAGCTTGTTTATTCGTTTGTTCGAACGTGTGTGGATCAACATTATTAGGAAGTATCATATTATCTGTGTCTCAAGCAGTCCACGCGATGCGGCGTGGACATAGAAATATAAAATACAGGAGAAGTGGCAAGGGGGCGTGTCGGTGTCCTCGCGACATGCTCTGGGCGAGCATGTCTTACGCAATGGTCGAATCCGCGAACTAGTGCGTTTACGACCGTGAGCGTGATAAGATATAAGAATGCCGTGTTGTTCAGTGTTTTCTTGTAAAAACCGAAGCATAAACCAAAACTTTGTTAATTATGGAATCACTTACCATATCAAAATACAAGTATTTTACTATATTTGTCTTTAAAATCATGAAAAACAACAAATCGTAAAATATTTCTTGCTTATACTATGTTATTTTTGTTTTCAAATGTCACAGCGACAATAACATATTACAATAAATACACTGCTCCTTAACCACTACCTAAGTTTGTCGCTAAGCGACTGGATGAGCAATGTAAAAATCACAAAACGATACTTTAGCAAGCCGATGTATCGCATAGTACGGCCGCTGCTTCTTGCCGCGAGTTAGTGATGTAATTGTGCAGATACACTGTCGACAACAATGTCGATTGTTGAATGAAATATTACAAAAGTGTACCAAACTTTCTTAGATTGCAATAAATTTTTGGTAAATAATCGTTCAAGTGTTTTTGGCTTTGAATTATCGTATGTAAGTATGCCTTATCCTCGTGCTACTTCCTTACTTTTTATGGTAATTGTATTTTACTTTCGATAAAGTTTCGAATGCATTATAGTAATCGGCATGTTTAAGATAATATATTAGTGACCTTTGCTTAAAATAGTCAACATATTCATGCTATTTATTTGTTATACATGGGCAGCATGGCGTGTGTAATAAATGCCAGAATCGATAAGTCAATCACTAGCGTATATGTAAAATAAATTGCTTTTGCACAGCACAACGATACCCAGCGTTGTTTTTGTGTGAGTAAGTTGCACGGTGTACTGTAAATATACGCTGTGTTTATTAGGATAAGGTTTATAATTGATTGTGTAGTACAGTCCGATTTAAAAAATGCGGGTGTGTGCGCGACTGCGTATCTATTGCTTTTACTGAACTGCATTCGTAGTAGTTGCCGGGTGGTAGGGCAAAACAGGAGACACAGGTTCCGATACATTTTCGGCTACAGGGCATATCTCCTTGTTTATTATATCTATGGGCGTGGACTGCTTGAGTGCACATATTGTCTGAACTGCTCGGCTGTTAGTAGAAAATGCAAATGCAGCACTGATACAGCGCACTGTGGGCTGAACATGCAGATGCAGCACTGATACAGCGCACTGTGGGCTGAACATGCAGATGCAGCACTGATACAGCGCACTGTGGGCTGAACATGCAGATGCAGCACTGATACAGCGCACTGTGGGCTGAACATGCGGATGCAGCACTGATACAGCGCACTGTGGGCTGAACATGCAGATGCAGCACTGATACAGCGCACTGTGGGCTGAACATGCAGATGCAGCACTGATACAGCGCACTGTGGGCTGAACATGCAGATGCAGCACTGATACAGCGCACTGTGGGCTGAACATGCAGATGCAGCACTGATACAGCGCACTGTGGGCTGAACATGCGGATGCAACACTGATACAGCGCACTGTGGGCTGAACATGCAGATGCAGCACTGATACAGCGCACTGTGGGCTGAACATGCAGATGCAGCACTGATACAGCGCACTGTGGGCTGAACATCGAGTTTCATAGCCTTTTAAAACGTTTTCTCTTTTACATCGTATTTTATTTGTGAAAGGCTTCTAACGCCTTCAGCAGTCATGAATAAAATTATACAATAGTAATTCGACTATGAAAAATAGACTATGAAATGATATTCCGTAATTTATTCATGATTGCTGAAGGCGTCAGAAGCCTGTCACAATTAAAAAAAAAAAAACAATATAAAACAAAAAGTACAAAATAACTTTAATTCCGGAACTCCGTGTTTTTGGTTGCTTTTTTGTTTTTGAACACACCGACTTCCGAAATTAAAGTTATTTTGTACTTTTTGTTTTTTTTTTTTGTTTTAAAATTTTGTTTTTTTTTTTTTTAATAACAAATTAAAAAAAAAAAAAAACAAAATTTTTTATTATGTTAAAGTTTTTTTATTTTCCCCTTTTTAGTGGTACACTCCCAGCTAAACATACCCATTACCGCGTACGTGGTATGGTATAAATTGGTGTAATCAATAAACAAACATGCGATTTCAGCTATCCCGAATACCCGACAGATTTGCTATCATTTATTGAAATTAACATAAATGCTCATAAAATAAAAACTACTCGACGAAACTGCACTAAATTCTTATGGGACCAAATGGCAACTATTCTTCATCGAATAAAAAAACAACCACGTAGATCGGATCAGAAATCTCGGCGTAATCGCTGTACGTACATAGAAAAAAATCCCTATCTCAAAAACTATTGAACCGATTTTGATGAAACTTGCATTATTCCCTAAGTTGAACAATAGCTAGTACAACAAAAATTATTTAAATCAGACTTGTAGTTCCGAAGATATGCAAAAATTATTTAAATCAGACTTGTAGTTCCGAAGATATGCGAACACAAACATAAAAGTTGACGAATTGATAACCTCCTTTTTTGAAGTCGGTTAAAAAGAGAAAACGTTTTAAATGGCTATGAAACTCGATGTACAGGCCACAGTGCAGCGGCACAGTATTACAATATTCCCTACAGTACGGCAACGAATGTACTTGCGCAGAGCAACGGAGGGGAACTCGCGGGGTGTCGGGCGGTGCGGGCCGCGTACCGCAAACATGCTTAGTTTGCGGTACCGAGCGCGAAGGGCAGACGCGGGCGTGTTTTTTGTTTAATAATTTTATTATACTTACATTCTATAATGGTGCGCACAAACTGTTCTGTTAGGTTTTTTCATTTGTGTACCATAGGCTTATGGAATATTACAGACGCCCCGCCGCCGCCGCTAAGTCAAAACTGACTTGTGCACACAATTTTGGCCACTTTTCCTTATAATTTTATGTCTGATAATTATAATTGTAAAGGTATGTGTTTGTTTATTGAATTTATAGGTACCTACTTACTTTCCAGGCGCGAGTTATGGATAGAAGCTTGTCAAAGACGGTAATTGAAAAGTAAAACAGTTGTACAATAAGGTAGTTGACTAAAAAAAACTGATAACTCCGTCGGATAGATTTCCATAAAATATTGGACACGTAATTTTTTCTTTTTTCATATAATAAGAAAAAAACTCGTGTGACGTCACTACTCACTACAGTTTTTACCTAGCCATGACGTAACAAGCCCCCACTCCTGATCTTTGATGCTTTTTATCTTCGTCAGTTTTATAGATTTAATAAAGGAAAAAATACGTGAACAATATTTTTCTATAATCTTACTGACGGACTAAACATAATCAGATATTTTTTACTCAGGAAACATCCTTATTATATAACATGTAGGTACGTATGTAGTTTACACTTTTAATAAATAATTATATTAGATTTAATAATCACAATTATTTTGAATGTAAATATGAATAAATGATTACATCATAATAGTAATAATCACAATTGTTTTATTTCCCATTTGGTGACAACCCTTCCATATTTGCGTGTGGCAGCGTAAGTACCTACACTGGCGGCGGCATCGTGCGACATCAAAGGCGTTGCCCTACTGTGGGAAAAATATTGTAATACTGTGGCAGCGGAGTGAGGGCCAGAGTCAGACGACAGCCAGCCAGTCCCCGCATGCTGCGAGTCGATAGGGCGAGTGCACGCGGCCGCTCGGCGCAGCGCGGCGCGCCGGGGCATCGGCCGGCATGCCGCGCTCGCCTCGCTCGCCGCCGCCGCCTCGCCTGCTGCCGTCAAGTACTCGCCGCCGGCGATACACGATAAATAACACCTCGTTATCCTTGATGTATGTACATTTAGTAATCGTCGCGTCGCGCCGTTTCTCCCCACGCTCACCTCTGACCGGAACATGAGACACGACGCTGACGAGTCGACTGGCACACGGCGGGCTCAGTGCGACCTCGCGCGCCGCACGCATTGCACTCCGCTACGCATGACGGCAGCAATGCATCTTTAAAATGGTTCGTCATCCAATTCACGAATACGGTACCGGTTTCTTCGAGCCGAAACCTTCACCCCGATTCTCAAAGCTCGTTGCTTTGGTGTTGTATGCCGGGATACCGCTCTACATACTTTTAAATGTTATTTGATAAATGTGACATGAGTAATGAGCTGATGAATCCCTCCCGTTTCTGAACGTTTCTGTTTACGTTCAAAGGGTAATGAAATATTTGTGAAAGTTCGTGAAATCCCATCGGGCACACGGCTCGTGTCGGCATAGCATGGGGACGACGCAAGTAGTGGGAGGCACGGCCGGGCTGCGCGTGAGCTCATGTAATGATGTAGCTGATATCAAGTGACAAGCCGCGAGGGTGTTCCTAGGCCCTCCCGTGGAGTGCAGCGGCACTCTGCGCAAGTGTTGTGTCACGCGTGCACCGCGGCGGCCAGGTGCACGGCGAGGCCGCGCTTGCGTCACCGCGCGCCGCCGCCCGCTCCGGCTCTTCTATGAATGCTCGTGCACCCGCCGCACGACCTCACGAGCACTCGCTCCGACTGTTGTCCCACCGGCCGCTCAGTACTGCAGACACATTTCATGAACAGTCCAGCTTCACCCACTGTCGGGTAATTGGGCTATCGTCGTTGGTGTTAATCTCCAAGCTCGGTGCCAAACCTCTGACACGCATGCTTATAATTAATGTATGATACTATAATCTCTTATATATGAGTGAGAGGTTTTGAACGCGGCGAGTGGCGGAGCGGTGTGCGCTTTTGCTTATGACATAAATAAACAAATAAAAGTGTGTGTATTCGAGTCATTGACGCTCGCCTCTCTAACTAATATAACGAGCGCTCACAGCAGGCTGAGCGCGCGTGTCAATATTTGCTCAGCTGACATTCACGAAGGCCGCGCGCGACGGCGAGCCCGCGACCCAGTGCCTCACTCTCACTCTAGCCCTCTTAAGGTCTATCAATTCTAAAACCTTCAGCACTCTCAGTGTTGTATTCGAAGTCTAACAAAAACCACAACAAAAAATAATTCGTTAAAGTAATGAATCTGAAAAGTTCAAGCAAACAAGCAATTGCCATATTTAACAATTATAAGACAACTGTGATTGTGTCCCTTTTAATAAATACACGATATTATTATAATGAATCAAACAATACCAATGCCTGCGGCAGCGCGCGAAGTGAACTGAAAAACTTTAGCGTGCCACCTGCAACCGCGTATTGTTGTTTGTATGCACTGCACGACGAGCATAGTACCTAGCGCTCGTCTAGGGAAATATGTATCAGGGCTTCAACCGATTCTGGATGCTTGCCGCCCCGGGCCGTAGCCCGCTTGGCCTTCGCGTGTATCCGCCTATCATATATCTAAACATATAAAAGCAAAGGGTCGCTCACTCACTCATCACGAAATATCAAAAGTCGTTTGACGTATAAACATGAAATTTGACAGGAAGGTAGTTAATAGTTAGTAGAAGTTCGCTAAGAAATAATTTCAGGAAACTACCCTTGCAAAGGAGTTAAATAGGGCACCCCCTAGTCTGTATGTAATACCATATCCCTTGGGCCGACACATGTAGTTGAAAGTTACCAAAATTATGGATAACATCATTAATGAAATTGTAAACTTGGCAGTCGGTTCTAGCTGCCCTTAGCAACGAGTGAAGGAACGTTGAAGATCGTTAGGGTCAGAACGAAATTCACGCGAAGTGTTACTGTAATATATTATAATATCAATGTACTGAAAGTACAGAACAGTGCCCTACAGAACAGAGTGCTCTACAGAACAGAGTGCTCTACAGAACAGAGTGCTCTACAGGACAGAATGCCCTACAGAACAGAGTGCTCTACAGAACAGAGTGCTCTACAGGACAGAATGCCCTACAGAACAGAGTGCTCTACAGAACAGAGTGCCCTACAGAACAGAGTGCTCTACAGAACAGAGTGCCCTACAGAACAGAGTGCTCTACAGGACAGAATGCCCTACAGACAGAGTGCTCTACAGAACAGAGTGCCCTACAGAACAGAGTGCTCTACAGAACAGAGTGCCCTACAGGACAGAATGCTCTACAGAACAGAGTGCTCTACAGGACAGAATGCCCTACAGAACAGAGTGCTCTACAGAACAGAGTGCCCTACAGAACAGAGTGCTCTACAGGACAGAATGCCCTACAGAACAGAGTGCTCTACAGAACAGAGTGCTCTACAGAACAGAGTGCTCTACAGAACAGAGTGCCCTACAGAACAGAGTGCTCTACAGAACAGAGTGCCCTACAGGACAGAATGCCCTACAGAACAGAGTGCCCTACAGGACAGAATGCCCTACAGAACAGAGTGCCCTACAGAACAGAGTGCTCTACAGAACAGAGTGCCCTACAGAACAGAGTGCTCTACAGAACAGAGTGCCCTACAGAACAGAGTGCCCTACAGAACAGAGTGCCCTACAGAACAGAGTGCCCTACAGAACAGAGTGCCCTACAGGACAGAGTGCCCTACAGGACAGAGTGCCCTACAGGACAGAGTGCCCTACAGAACAGAGTGCCCTACAGAACAGAGTGCCCTACAGAACAGAGTGCCCTACAGAACAGAGTGCTCTACAGAACAGAGTGCCCTACAGAACAGAGTGCCCTACAGATCAGAGTGCTCTACAGATCAGAGTGCTCTACAGAACAGAGTGCCCTACAGAACAGAGTGCTCTACAGAACAGAGTGCCCTACAGAACAGAGTGCTCTACAGAACAGAGTGCCCTACAGAACAGAGTGCTCTACAGGACAGAATGCCCTACAGAACAGAGTGCTCTACAGAACAGAGTGCTCTACAGGACAGAATGCCCTACAGAACAGAGTGCTCTACAGAACAGAGTGCCCTACAGAACAGAGTGCCCTACAGAACAGAGTGCTCTACAGAACAGAGTGCTCTACAGGACAGTGCAACAGCACAATTCCACACGCAGTCTGCTGAACCAGTGAGACGCTGTCGCAGGGCAGGCAGCGCTATCTTCAAATAGTTCAGCAGTAAACGTAATCTCATGCGTATCACTTCTTTAGGTTAGTACCTCCAGCACACCGTCACATGGTCACGACTTCCCGTATATCGTCTAAACGACTACTTAATACTAGTTTGACCACTCCCTATGTAATTTCATTTCAGGGTTTCGTACCTCAAAAAACTTTTTACAAAAAAATATAACCGACTTCTACTCAAAAAAACCCAAAAAGTACAAAATAATTTTAATTTCGGAACTCGGTGTTTGTGGTTGCTTCATTCATCATTTCACTTTTTAGTCCCCCCATCTAAACGTACCAATCACTTTGGTGTAAACAATAAACAAACATGCGATTTCAACAATCCCGAACGATTTGCTATAATTTATTGAAGAGTTCCGTTTCCTATCATCTCTGTTTTTATCTTCACCAAACTAGAAACGGACCACGTTGAAATACCTACTAAGATTCTTTTCCAAACCATCGTACACAATATTATTTTTTCATTTTACATCGACAAGAGGGATTATTAGGGATAACTCAAATACTAGTCGTCAGATCACAATCAAAAAATGGCATTCACAGTTTCACACGGCAAGCACCAGCTTTCAAATATAAAAAGAATTATCAAAATCAGTACACCCAATACAAAGTTATGAGGTAACATAAAAAAAAACTGTCGAAAAGAACCTCCTCCTTTTTAACCGACTTCTAAAAAAGGAGGAGGTTCTCAATTCGGATGTTGTATTTTTTTTTTAATGTTTGTTCGCGCATAACTCCGTCGCTTGCCAGCCGATTTGAAAAATTCTTTTTTTGTTGGAAAGGGTTTACTTCCCAAATGGTCCCATGAAAATTTTATCGAAATCGAACAAGCGGTTTTTTTGTTAATTTCCATAAATTATAGAAAATCTGTCGGGATAGCTGAAATCGCATGTTTGTTTATTGTTTACACCAATTTATACCACGTACGCTGTGATGGGTATGTTTAGCTGGGAGTGAACCACTAAAAAGTGAAAAATAAAAAGACTTTTTACAAAAAATAAAACCGACTTCTAAACAAAAAAAAACTTTTTACAAAAAATAAAACCGACTTCTAAACAAAAAAACCAAAAAGTATAAAATAACTTTAATTTCGGAACTCGGTGTTTTTGGTTGCTTTTTTGTTGTTGAACACACCGACTTCCGAAATTAAAGTTATTTTATACTTTTTGTTTTTTTTGTTTAGAAGTCGGTTTTATTTTTTGTAAAAAGTTTTTTATTTTTCACTTTTTAGTGGTACCTACACCCCCTCCCCTCCCCCACCTAAACGAACCAATCACATTGGTGTAAAAAAAACGTACTGCTCCTTTGCAGAGTAAACTAAGAGGTCGTCAATGTAGACAATGTAGATTGATTTTTCGAAAACCGCTTGGTTGATTTCGATAAAAATTTCATGGGACCATTTGGGAAGTATACCCTTTCCAACAAAAAAAGAATTTTTCAAATCGGTTGACAAGCGACGGAGTTATGCGCGAATAAACAATAAAAAAAAATAAAAATAAAAAACATACAAACATCCGAATTGAGAACCTCCTCCTTTTTTAGAAGTCGGTTAAAAAACCAAAAAGTATAAAATAACTTTAATTTCGGAAGTCGGTGTTCAACAACAAAAAAGCAACCAAAAACACCGAGTAAAATAACTTTTTTTAAATAACGGTTTTATTTTTTGTAAAAAGTCTTTTTGTTTGGAAGTCGGTTAAAAACGTACGTTTAGCTGTGGTCACCACAAAAAAGTGAAAAAAAAAGATACAACCGACTTCTAAACAAAATAAAAAAACTTTTTACAAAAAATACAACCGACTTCCACAAAAAAGTCAAAAAAGTACAAAATAACTTTAATTCGGAAGTCGGTGTTTGTGGTTCCTTTTTCGTTTTTTGAACACCGACTTCCGAATTAAAGTTATTTTGTACTTTTTTGACGGAGTTATGCGCGAACAAACATAAAAAAAAAAAAATACAAACATCCGAATTGAGAACCTCCTCCTTTTTTAGAAGTCGGATAAAAACACAAAAGCGCAAGTAGAGGAAAAACTCTGAAATTGCCATCTTTAGTCAGAGTGACGCGAGTGCTTTCATAGTTTTATAAAGTTCAGTAAGGGATGGTTAGGTCCTCGAAAAAGAATCGCGACTGGATGCCTTAATAGTACGTAACCTACTTGTGTCTTGTACGGAGCTCTCGGCGCGCGCGTTATACGTACTCGATATTCTGTGTCTGCGATATCATGTCCGCGGACATAAACTACAAAACGCCCGGCTCCGTCTTAGTCCGGCGCAGAGGTGCTGTCGCCTGTTGTCTGTGGCATGGACTGAGCGGCTGCTCCGTCCCGGTCTGTAGTAAGTACCTACTTAACACGTTTTGAACTTCTAGACTCAGGTACATTATTACTAAACATTTCAGATTGGCGTGACGTTTTAATGGCGGTCTGCAGGCTGCAGAGGTCAATGGACGACGATGTTTTAATTAAGAATTGTTGTACTACGATCAACTTATATAAATGTATATTTATGAGCTGAGAGCCCACTGAAATCTGAAAATCATTAGAATTTATTTATGAGATCAAGGCGGCCGCCGCGTGCTCGCAGATAATGTAATTTATTGACGCCGTAATTGAATCGTAACATAAAGCTGATGTTATTTACGAGCGGAGCGTGTAGAGCGGCGGCGGCGAGTGACGTCACGCGCGGCTGGCTGATGGCGCGCGAGGCTGCTGATACAGGCACTACTGCGCGAGGCTGCTGACACAGCGCACTACTCGTCACTACCATAGAAATTATATCTATGGTCACTACCCAGCGCTGCACTAAGCAGCGTTCATTGTGCGGACCGGCGACGAGCTCGCTTCCCCACACAACACGCACTGGGCTGGCACCGCACTGCGCTCACGTGACCCCAGGCACAGTAGAAATATGGAACAGTACAGAAACTACGAACAAACGGTCGAAACGGTCACACTCACACAGACGCGCACATCTACGAGGCCCCTAAGGGACTTTCGCGGTGCGCTCAGTGGCGGGTGCCGTGTTCATAGATAATACCTACGCTATTATAATGGCTATAGATGGACCGCTCAGGTTTTTGTTTTGCAAAAACTGTGTACACAAGCACAGATTTTTAATACTAGTATTAAATCCTTATACCGAAGACTAATTGTAATTTATATTGGATTATAATTTATACAGTGTGAAATTTTAATGGTTGTTTTCCCGAAGCGAAATGAGTTTGTATCGGTAATACAATCGATTTATATATATAAAAAATATTAGACTCCATAATTGGCAGATTAACAATTGTGATAAACAAAACTCGAAAGCGACTTGAACCAACAGTAGTGCATCGCGCGATATGTAGGTACGCGGCGGTACGTGTGCGTCTCATGTAGGTATCTACCTACTTTATGTCTAGTGCACTACTATTGATTCTCGCTCTTTCGAGTTTATGAACACTTTTTTAATGATTTGAAAATAAAAAAACATTTATTTTTTTAGTTTAACTTTGTGTTTCGATAGTACTACTGATGGGTAATCGTCCTGCCGCGGGAAAACAACCATTAAGATTTCACACTGTATAACATATGAAATAAATTAATCCTTATGAGTATGAAAAAATAAATGACCATAATTTAACGACAACATTATATTCTAGTCAAAGGAAATTTAGCCTTCGAAACATATACATAGAAACGTACTTACTTCACAAAATAAGTACTTAACAATAATTTTCCAACATATTGAAATCCTTCATCAAAATTTTAGGGCAGATATTAGGTATAATTGAAATGGAATAAAAAAAAACTTTTTACAAAAAATAAAACCGACTTCTAAACAAAAAAAAAACCAAAAAGTATAAAATAACTTTAATTTCGGAACTCGGTGTTTTTGGTTGCTTTTTTGTTGTTGAACACACCGACTTCCGAAATTAAAGTTATTTTATACTTTTTGGTTTTTTTTTTGTTTAGAAGTCGGTTTTATTTTTTGTAAAAAGTTTTTTTTATTTTTCACTTTTTAGTGGTACCTACACCCCCTCCCCTCCCCCACCTAAACGAACCAATCACATTGGTGTAAAAAAAACGTACTGCTCCTTCGCAGAGTAAACTAAGAGGTCATCAATGTAGAAAATGTACATATTTTTTTTAGATTTTTGTTGATTTTTCGAAAACCGCTTGGTTGATTTCGATAAAATTTTCATGGGACCATTTGGGAAGTATACCCTTTCCAACAAAAAAAGAATTTTTCAAATCGGTTGACAAGCGACGGAGTTATGCGCGAACAAACAATAAAAAAAAAAAAAAAAAAAAAAAACATACAAACATCCGAATTGAGAACCTCCTCCTTTTTTAGAAGTCGGTTAAAAATGGCATAGAAATGATAAACAATATTCAGTTTGTATTTTTTTTTACAATGGCATTATTTACATTTTGACCAAAGAAGAAAGTCGCATGGAATAACATGCATTAACGCATTTTTAACCGACTTCTAAAAAAGGAGGAGGTTCTCAATTCGGATGTTTGTATGTTTTTTTTTTTTTTTTTTTTTATTGTTTGTTCGCGCATAACTCCGTCGCTTGTCAACCGATTTGAAAAATTATTTTTTTGTTGGAAAGGGTATACTTCCCAAATGGTCCCATGAAAATTTTATCGAAATCAACCAAGCGGTTTTCGAAAAATCTAAAAAAAATATGTACTTTGTCTACTTTGACGACCTCTTAGTTTACTCTGCAAAGGAGCAGTACGTATTTTTTGACACCAATGTGATTGGTTCGTTTAGGTGGGGGAGGGGAGGGGTTGTAGGTACCACTAAAAAGTGAAAAATAAAAAAAACTTTTTACAAAAAATAAAACCGACTTCTAAACAAAAAAAACCAAAAAGTATAAAATAACTTTAATTTCGGAAGTCGGTGTGTTCAACAACAAAAAAGCAACCAAAAACACCGAGTTCCGAAATTAAAGTTATTTTATACTTTTTGGTTTTTTTTGTTTAGAAGTCGGTTTTATTTTTTGTAAAAAGTTTTTTTTCGCGTGACTATTTCTCCCAGTCAACTCCTACCGCAAGCCGTGTTAAAGAACTTCGTTCTAATAAAACACTTATTGCAAACATTAAAAGTAACAACCCTGACTCTCTACTGGAGCGTAGGTAATTATTTCAACAAATGGGCTTAGTTTCCATACTGTTCCATATTTTTACTGTGCCCCAGGTGTCTCTGGGTAGTGTTCGTGAATAGGTGGCGTGCGTTGGGTTTGCTGTGGCAGTCTCTTAGCTGCCTCGGCTTGATTTAATAAACATTTGAATTTCTTCTTTGCTTTATACAATGTTCACGGTGCGTATAACAAAAAACCATTTAAAGTAAATAAGAAATGTGTACTAGGTTAAGATGTCTGTGAGTCTATGCCACCAGAAATAAAGTTATTATTATTATTTCCTTATTCATTGTTGTCTATTTGTTCCGGCCAATCTCCGAAACTGCTCTCCTTAGAACTCGAACGTGCTTGCTGGCTTAATCTTTCAGACCGATCGAATCCTATATTTTTGACATTGTGTACTGGATGATTCTGATTGACTTTGTTTTATAAATAGATCATTTTATAATATCATTATTTTTAGTGACATGATTTGGTTTTGATAATTTAATTTTTTGTACTTTTGACATGTTTTGGGGACCATAATATGGAATTTGCAAATGTTTTACTTTTTAATTAATTGATTTGATTGCTGTTATATTAATGGATTATAGTTATTCTTTTAATTTATATAATTTTGTGTAAAATGTTCAATACAATATAAAAATTGTTACTGAATTAAATGAAATGAAATGAATGAAATGAAATCCTTGACCTCCAGAATGCCAGTTAATAGTTTAATTGAAATAAATGCTTTAATTTGACTAGCACACTATAATAAGAGGCAGGCGGTCGGTGTTGGACGTGGCTGCACAAGGGATGAGTGAGCCCGTGTGAGCTCTGTGGGCGCCACTCTCGCCAGCGCCGGAACAACCCATACTCGGAGCCAATACACTAGGCACATACTGGCACAATCATCACAAACAACGAAATGAAAGCAATCGACGCGGCCGGCGCTGACAGCAGTGCGGACAGTCGCCGCACTCGCCGCCCGCCAGCAGACGCCCGGCCGGCGCGGCGGCGTGCCTTAGCGCTCTTATCTGTCCAGTCACTCTCTGCCAGACAAGCTTCGCACGACGCAGACACGACTGGTGGTAGGCGGATGTGGTGTAAATGCTACTTGACAGTTCTTGCCTACACCTGCCAGTCCATGCCATGAAAGCTGCTGAACTGATTTGACGATTACGTCATGTAATAAAATCATAAACTCGCCGTGTCTGTTGAATGCATATTTTTGCACAAAAAACTGAGGAACGTAAGAAAAAAGACAAATAATAATTATATTATTTTCAGTGAAAATGAAAGAACTTTATTTATTTTTTTGGGTACTGGTTCGTAGTGTTCAACTTGATTCATTAGTTTCTAGGTTTTCTAGTTTGAATATTTTAATTTTAATTATTGCTGTTAACAGGACCGACGGGCTCTCCGAGTCACGAACATAACATTTACATTTAGACATTTCTATAGGAACAAGCGTATGCTTAAGGCAATCCTTTGTACGTATGGTTCTGTCTGCTTCTTATCCTCTTAAACACTGTGTGCACCTACATACATAATTATTGTTAAATATAACAATAAGTAGCCCACGGATATCGCAAATCACGAGGATTGGAACATTTTAGCCGGTTTTTGTGGTACAGTTTATTGGAATTAGTCACTTTTTTGGTGGAATGTACACATATGTATGATCAGCTGCCCAAGATCGCCCTTAAACATGAGCACGCACTTCTGGAACACCTGTATTTTGGCATTGCAACAGTCGCATTTGTTACAGTGGCACTTCAGCTATAGCCCCTTTAAGCTGCAGGCAGAACATTTTACTCATTGCACTGCGGAAGTTTAGGGTTCTGGTGTCAGAGATCCATCAAAATGTAAAAGTAATACTTAAGTACCAACGGCAATCGATGCTAAAATTCTTTACACTTTGTAGTGGCTTTGGAAGTCGGTTTAATTTTGATTGAAGTGGCGTCGAGCAGAGCACAGTGCGCTGCAGGGAGATGACACAACGCGATGGTCACACGAAGTAGTTTATAGTGGATGAAGACCATGGAATAGCAAATAGGGAACGTGCTCGTGCTCAGCGTAGCCTGTGCCATCTAGTGTTGCAAATTTGAAACTTACAAGTACTTAAAATATACTTGACATTGATGCGCCTGTGCTGCCACCTATAGTTTCTGCACGTTCCCTATAGGTATACAATGTTAGTTCCGCAACTCCACGAGGAGTTGCGGAAACCAGCCCGATAACTAATACTAATAGAGAGAGATATACAATGTACCGACTAGATACAGCGGCTCACAAGAATTCTCATCTGTACGGGCGCGGGCAGGGATGGCTAAATCTGAAACTAGGAATATCGAAAATAAAGACTATTGTGACGTAGCAAAACAAGAAATGAAACTCGCAGCGACATCTTTAGCTGACAAATGGAAACACATTTGACAGAGCCCATAGATTAATCAACAGATGGCGCTAGAGATCGATCGTCTTTATAAAACTTAATAAATATTATCAAATAAGTAGATGTAAATTAATCAAAACACATAAAAATTGCATAAACGCATAAAGTTTAATAAATTAAAATAATTAGGAACATGTCGGAATCGAGAGTATTTAGTCTGTGGCATGGAAGCTTCTCGCAAAGGACTTTTTGACAGAGTGGAGAATTGTGGCGTCCTTTTACACCGCAGAGGTCACAGAGAGACGAACAAATGATATTATAAAAGCACTTGTTTTTACAACGGTGACCCGAAACCCGAGGGGTTTTCAAGTGCATTAAAAGGCTGAACCCTGTGAGTATTTCGTCCTCCATTTGTTTCCCATTCTGAAAGTCCAAAGGCACGTGTATTTGACTACGGAGATTTTGTTCCAGGTCTGGCTATTTTACTAGCCTGGATATTTGAGGTCCGGGATTGATGAATGCCTGAAGCCATCCGGAGAACGTGCATCGTTCAGGTTTGGCTCGACGAGATTTGAGACAGTGTGGCCGTCCATGGTACAGGAAGGCCTTACCAATCCGAAACCTCGTTGAGGAAACATCGCCGTTCCAGGTAACAGCAATCCTGCTGGACTTCTCCCGTAGGCCGCGTCTGTTCGTGGGTACCAAGGTTTTTAACCATGGTGCCATGCCGAGGGATTCTGTTCCACTAATTGAGCTAATTCACTAATTGAGAGTTGACTAATTGAGTAGAGAGAATTGAGTAGTCTAATCGAGCCCCACGTTGGGCGCCAACTGTCACACCCGGTCCCGTCACAGTTCCCCACTATAGGGGTTATGGATTGTAGATGAAACCTAAAGTTTACAACCGTGTGAAAGTAAATTTATAAAGGTATATATACATAAATATCTGGAATGACTGAAATTAAAGACATACCTCAATACACATACAAAGTTTATTCACTATAAAAAGAAGTATCACCTTGCATAGAAATACAGTGAATGAGGCAGCTAATCATAAATAATACCTCCCAGACTTACACACTAATATGTGTAACCCTGTTAGACCCTGTCTCCGTACCAAGGTATAACAGAGGTACACCACATGAGATATTACAAAACAACGTCTCAGCATGCTTTATGCGTTTATGCAATTTTTATGTGTTTTGATTAATTTACATCTACTTATTTGATAATATTTATTAAGTTTTATAAAGACGATCGATCTCTAGCGCCATCTGTTGATTAATCTATGGGCTCTGTCAAATGTGTTTCCATTTGTCAGCTAAAGATGTCGCTGCGAGTTTCATTTCTTGTTTTGCTACGTCACAATGCACTATGCACTGCTCATATTTAGGTGCCAACTTAGATGCCTTATACTTCTACACGTCACTTTACGTGAAGGACAACTGGTTTGGCGAAAGACTTACATTCAAAGTGACGCGGAGAAGTATAAGGCATCTAAGTTGGCACCTAAATATGAGCAGTGCATAGTGGGGAAAGTGCTTTCACCATTAGTATATGAACTAGTAGGGTTGAATGGAAAACCATTAGGCACTTGGCACATAAAGGATATAAAAATCTATAAAAACTAATCTATGGTAGCCAATATTAAATTACCAGTCGTTGAAGCCGGGGGGATCGTTAGCCGTAGTCCGTGTATTCACGTGTTGTTTGGAGTTCACTCCAACAACGACGACAAGGCATGTGTAAGCGATACACATGCTTATTAAACATTTAATGAACGTGGGTTTACCATTCCGTTCATATTTTTATACGGCAATGATATCGTTATGATGCATGTTTTTTTTTTATCCCTAAAATTCAGTATTTTATTACAAATACGGCTTTGTCCATATTTTGTTATGAAGCGGATAGTGACTTCTAAAATAAGCCTTCACGTTTGTATGGTTTTGTCCATATTTTGTTATGAAGCGGATAGTGACTTCTAAAATAAGCCTTCACGTTTGTATGGTTTTGTCCATATTTTGTTATGAAGCGGATAGTGACTTCTAAAATAAGCCTTCACGTATATATGGTTTTGTCCATATTTTGTTATGGAGCGGATAGTAACTCCTAAAATAAGCCGTGACTATTATATTATTTTGCCGGGATAGCATTGTTGCTTCGGTGAAATAAATGTGGTGGCACTTTGTTGCTTAACAGTTGTGAAGCTTGCTTCAGTTTAGATAGCACTATAGTTGCTTATCGAGTTTAGAGCGGCCGGTGACTCTTTAAATAAGCCTTTCGCCAATTTGTTTTTCCAGGAGTTTAACTACTGGGAAAGTTGAATACGTCCTGCCTGGTGAGTGGATTGGTCAATTATTGTTTCAAATTTTTATGTATCAGCTCGCTGAACATATTTTTACCAGGCGGATCGTTTAATTTAGGAAAACAATGCAGAGTTCCACTGGTATACAGACGGAATTCGGGGGAACTGAAAGAGGTGGCCTCCTGCGAAATGGATGCAGGTTGCTACAAGATGGATGAGAGGAATGATTGGGAATGTATGTTTAAGACGTATGAAAGATAAGGGGGGATGCCCGGATTGCAGGAAGTATTGCAGGCAGAACAGGTTTCCTGGCAGTATGGTTTTATTTGGGAAAGATATTTGCTACTGGTAGAGCATACTAAATAAGTTAATTATTTTTTTTTAAATTTAAAAACAACACTACCATCTAAACCTTCAGTTTAGAAGTACGATAATACTCTTCCGCTAAAGAATATTTGAGAATAGGTTCTCTACGTTAAATATTATAACACCGAGGGCGGTGTGCGGTTTTTACGAATACGCAAAAACCTTTTTTGCGGGAAGAGGGGCATTGTGACGTAGCAAAACAAGAAATGAAACTCGCAGCGACATCTTTAGCTGACAAATGGAAACACATTTGACAGAGCCCATAGATTAATCAACAGATGGCGCTAGAGATCGATCGTCTTTATAAAACTTAATAAATATTATCAAATAAGTAGATGTAAATTAATCAAAACACATAAAAATTGCATAAACGCATAAAGTTTAATAAATTAAAATAATTAGGAACATGTCGGAATCGAGAGTATTTAGTCTGTGGCATGGAAGCTTCTCGCAAAGGACTTTTTGACAGAGTGGAGAATTGTGGCGTCCTTTTACACCGCAGAGGTCACAGAGAGACGAACAAATGATATTATAAAAGCACTTGTTTTTACAACGGTGACCCGAAACCCGAGGGGTTTTCAAGTGCATTAAAAGGCTGAACCCTGTGAGTATTTCGTCCTCCATTTGTTTCCCATTCTGAAAGTCCAAAGGCACGTGTATTTGACTACGGAGATTTTGTTCCAGGTCTGGCTATTTTACTAGCCTGGATATTTGAGGTCCGGGATTGATGAATGCCTGAAGCCATCCGGAGAACGTGCATCGTTCAGGTTTGGCTCGACGAGATTTGAGACAGTGTGGCCGTCCATGGTACAGGAAGGCCTTACCAATCCGAAACCTCGTTGAGGAAACATCGCCGTTCCAGGTAACAGCAATCCTGCTGGACTTCTCCCGTAGGCCGCGTCTGTTCGTGGGTACCAAGGTTTTTAACCATGGTGCCATGCCGAGGGATTCTGTTCCACTAATTGAGCTAATTCACTAATTGAGAGTTGACTAATTGAGTAGAGAGAATTGAGTAGTCTAATCGAGCCGCTATTAATTATTATGAGGGAGATGCATTAGACCTGTATACTGGGTTTATTTTCATACAAAGAGTTAGGCCTTTTGTTAATGTGTTAAGTAACAAGACCAGTAATAACTTCCTTTTGTATTAAGTTGTGTCACGGGTATACTGTACCATAGTGAGTAGGTTTCTTAACGTGCACAGCCCTGGTTGGTCAATACCTTGCGATGAGCTAGTGGTACTTAGGCGTTCACCTCGCGAATCCTTACAAGCGACCTGAGACGTTGTTTTGTAATATCTCATGTGGTGTACCTCTGTTATACCTTGGTACGGAGACAGGGTCTAACAGGGTTACACATATTAGTGTGTAAGTCTGGGAGGTATTATTTATGATTAGCTGCCTCATTCACTGTATTTCTATGCAAGGTGATACTTCTTTTTATAGTGAATAAACTTTGTATGTGTATTGAGGTATGTCTTTAATTTCAGTCATTCCAGATATTTATGTATATATACCTTTATAAATTTACTTTCACACGGTTGTAAACTTTAGGTTTCATCTACAATCCATAACCCCTATAGTGGGGAACTGTGACGGGACCGGGTGTGACACTATAACACCATCGGAAAATGATCAATATAAAAATATATATGTCACACACAGGTAAAATGTTGTGCCTAGATTGGTGGTGTTATCTATACATATAATAAAAAATCGTAGACAAGCCGTGTCTGTACATTGAATATGTTTGTGAATAACTGAGAAATGTTAGAAACAAGACATAGAACACAAAAGTTAAATTTCTGGAATTTTAGTCTGTTTATCTGTGCGTTTGTGGAAGCATCAGTAGGTAATAAACACTAATTGGATTCGGAAGCTAGATTCTTACAAATATTGAGTGTTATCTCGAGTTTTATCTAGCGTTTATTTTTCTAAATCGACCCTCAAAATCAAAAGATACTGAATTTTCAAAGTTCAGTAAGAAACAGAGCGCTGAGCTTACGTAGTAACTATTTAGTAATCTGTGGCTGAGCGTCGCGCTGACGAAGTCCAGCAGGTATCACGTAAAAAGTGCAAAACCAATATAGATAAGTTTTATACATACGAATTTTTTGTAAATTTTTATATAAAAACTTAGTTGTACTCATAGTTACATAAGTGAGTACAACTAAGTTTTTAAAATAAATTAGGTAATAAAAAAGTGTTCAAGAATAAAACTTGTTTTTATTACGGGATAATACTTGCCGTTGCAAGTATTATCCCATCTATTGAGCAAAGAGAACGAACCTTACTAAGTTAAAAAGACCAACGAATGCACAAAAATAACACCAAAACGTATTTTAGAGTTATTAGTGAACATTTTAATACGTAGCAAGAGAAATTAAATATTTTAGTATCATGAATGTAGGTATGTAGCCTCTTTGTCCTAACGAAAATTTGGACAGTTTAAATACATTGTCAATAGATGGCGTTTCCGCAAATAAGGATTTACATAGTTTTATTTCCACAAGGTAGAGGTTCAGAAGTATAAACCGCAAATACAAAATAAATCCGGAGAATTAACACAAAAGCGAGGCATAGTGGAAGATCTGAATGTATTCTGATATTACAAAATATTATTATGGCCGTTTCTAAAAGAAAATTCAATCTGGGGTAGGTTGAATTTTCTTTTAAACCCTCCTAAATTGATACGAAAAAGTAATAAAAAAAAAATAGAGATTTCCTTTTCTATACGTGATTGACGTAAATTATTATTTTTCTGGTATTAGATGCATACGAAATAGGTAAGTACGTTATGTACTTACCTAGTGTTCTTCAGAGTATTTCCTAGTGTTCTTAAATAGTCTCTAAGGGCACATTCACGGAATTTGTATGGTTCATATCGAAACAAAAAATCGAATTTGATTTTGAAGATTCACTGGAGTGATTAATTCAGCAGGTATTTATAATATGATCACAGCCTGCCCCCAGCCTGTTCCCAGCCTGTTCCCAGCCATGTTGGTGTCGGCTTACTGTAAAACCGGATTCAATTGAATATCAGTGTTTTACGTGAAGTGACTGCCTATTTTCTATGTATAAACTAGTAACTGGGAAACACGGTGCTTCTTGGCAAGACTAGTGTCAGATAGTCTGGTTTCTGACAATCCGTAGCGATTGCCGGCTGCCGGCTGTTTTTTGTAAGAACAGCCGGGATCAACGATTTAGCAAGTTTTCCGAGGCACAAAGGAGTCCCGGTATGTTAAGATTGTCACCCATCTATAGGCTGACCTCAGCAAGCTATGCTTAATTAATCCTTCGGATTGACCGGTGTGGCGTTTATTATTGAGCTACGAGCTGCTCATTCAGTATTCTCATTCAGTGCTAAATATCGATTAAAAATTACGATATTCGGTGACGAACTAGGTAGACACTTTTACTCGAATTTAGGCCCCAATAAAACTGTTCCATAATACGACCTTCCTAATGGAAAACCAGATTTGAATGAATCAGTGATAATTATGTTACTCCCAATGAAAATCAAAGAAATTTGTTAATTTTTGGGCTGGCTGCCGAAGTACCTATCGACTGGGAGTGAACCCATTTTTCAAAAATCCATGATGCACTTATAGTTAGCATCAGATCGCGCGCGGGGATCTGCAAGTACAACGGTAACTTTGGATTGGATGTTGGAAAAAAATATCAGTCGCGGTTTAGGTAGGTACATAGGTTTGGCATAAGCGACATTCGGATGCTCTCATAATAATAATAAATCATTTAATAATAAATCGAATGATGAATCGAATAATACAGCTGTGCTTTATTACAATGCCCGTTGGTTCGATTCCTGGCTAGCATTACTGACTTTTCAAAAAACAGATATTGCGGTGTTGGTTACCATCAAGTCGGGCTCGAGACGAGGTTCAGTGTATTTTGCTAATCCACTTAGTTTCGGATTTGGCATCCACGCTACTTTAAAATCCACGCTTTATAGTTAGTTTACCTCGTCGGATAACCGCGAAATGTGTTTCTTTTTCAGTCATCGCCGACACCACATGATGAAAGTTTAAGTTTGCTCTGTTATGGTTACCGGTGGCACTACTGGTACCGGCCCGCGGCACAGAGTCAAGCTGCGCCCCGGGCCGGGTTTGTGCAGTGTGTGTTGTGTGGGCACAACTTGACTGTGCCCCGGGCCGGTAGAGACAGGTGCAGTCGTCAACCAACCACTTGCAAGATGAGCTCTGCTGTACCGGTTGCTGTTCAGCAATCAGCATCCTCGCAAGCGGCAGTTGGAGGAAAATTCTAGCAAGAGGTGATTGGCTATCCGCCCCTAAGATGACACACTGACCGGCTAGCTACCATTCATCTCTTGCTATAATTTTCTTTTCCTTCAAGTCAAGATCTCACTTGTTTCAATGGAGTAATTTTGACGTAGGTTAGCAGCAATGAGTACTCACAGCGACAGCAGATTCTCGTGCAGCGGCGGCAGGCGGCGCAGCGCGGCGGAGCGGCAGTCCAGGCGCGCACCGCCCTCGCCGCACGCGCAGCCCACCGCCGCGCGCGCCAGGCACGCGCCGCGCGCCGGCGCCGCCGCGCATCCTAGCCACAGCAGCGCCGCCGCGCACGCCAGCCAGCGCGCGCGCCCCATGCGAGCGCGCCCTCACCGCGCGCCGCCCGCGCCCGCGAGCGCCGCCGGCTCCTCGCTGCACGTCATGCTGCACTATTGCACTGTACACTCACAGCGGGAGGTGGCCGCGACACTGTCACTCGCGCAGATTCAATAACTACAATATAAACACCAAGTTGATGAACTTCACAAGCTTTGGGGAAAAATAACACCCGTGTAGATATTCCGCGACGTTGTGCTACACTAATCGTAAGTAGACTCGACGAGTACGCGTGTGCGGAGTGAGCGGAGCATCGACACACGTATCTCCACAGCGAGGGCGCGCGACGGACTGGCGGCCGGCGGCCAGTGCCGTGCGGCGGCGGCGGCGGCGTGCCGGAGCGGCGCGCGGCGCCTCACGCGCGTCCTCTCTCCTTTCTCCACGCGGGTCGCCGCCGCCGTGTCTGCCGGCACCGGCGGCGGCGGCTCTCCCGAGTTTAACAAGTTAATGGTAAGGATGCTTACCGAAATGTTCACAACATCAACAATAAATGTACCTAGTGATAAAATATTTGAATAACACAGGTCTTGAATAACATGACCATCACCAAATACGTAGAATATGTAGGTGTGTAAGTATTCTTTGAACCTAGATACATCTAAACTGTAAACTGAACTGAACTTGTTATCAGCTACAAAATAGTCTGCGAGGGTACCTATTAACTCACGACCGCTTTCTGTTCTAATTAGTTCTAATTGTACGGGGCGGACGTGATCGACTGGACTGTAGGGTGGCCAGGGTAGGTTATCCTATTCTTCGAAAGTGGACTGTATGGTGACAACCCACCTAGGTATAAATGATCCAGACGCGTTGACGCTCCGTCTATAAGCTACGGGCCATGAGGATGCAACCCTTAGCTGAATACTTGCTATACTTGCTGTTATTGACACAGTATATAGGGGTAGGTATAGAGGGCTTACCAATAAAGTCACAATAAAACACTATTTAACTTGTTCACTATGCACTTAGCGATTTGAAGGGTGAAATTCGCGACTATATGATTCTACATTTAGTTATAAATCCGAAATATCTTGCAAATGACTACAAATTCTATAAATTTTCAAGTTTACTATTGTACGGCGTAACTATACCGTATCGACACCCAAAAAATCACCGTGTGTGATGAAGTTTATTAACTTAAATTTTCACTATGTCTATCCTAGAATTTAGGCTATATCTAGGCTTAGGTCTATGTGAGTAGGGGTTGTCGTACCTTTATGGATAGCCCTCGGTAAGCTCCATACAGCGGAGACGAATTCACCCCTTCATCCCCCTCCATGTAGGGGTGGGATGCCAAAAACTATACAAAACTATAGTAGGCGCGAAGCTATTACCTACTTGGGGTGAATTTACCGTAAAACTATGCTAGGAGGGCTATACAGCTATATGTATCTCTATAGATACGACAACCCTCTACAAAACTACATATGTTTCAACCCTGTCACTTAAGGGGTTGCAACTCTATAAGCGTATATGTTTCAGGGGGATAAAAATAAACAGTTTTATTCAAACCTAAATTACGGCTTTATGCCTGCATACACTATAAACATCTATATATCCCCTGAAAGGATTTTTCAAGGCGGTTCTATTTCAGACATTTAGAAGTCTAGAATCTAGACTTGTTTTTTCGGAAAAGGAAGAGGGTAGATGCAAAGTGTTTTATTTTGTGCATACCTTCACCAGGGCTATTTATCAAAAACTGTTGACCAATCACGTACCAGCACCCTCCTGCTCTGTGATTGGTCAGTGTCGCTTTTAGCTATGCGACTACCTTTGACCTAATATTTCAAGTCTCAAATTACCAAGCCCTTTCTATTTACCTATGTATGTCTGTCTGTGTGTGTATATACCTCGATTACCTTATATACCACCGATATACCTTTATATACCTTTATATACCTTGATTACCTTCATATACCTTCGATTACCAGGGTTACCATGTGTTTACTGTTATGTGTAAGGGATAGGATACCCTACCTAACTATATTCTATCTATTTGGAAGAAATAAAGGCTCCAAGGGCTTATATACTGCCTCTTGAGAGCAAACAACTGTAACGAATGTGTTTTATTTCAATAACAAACTATGTATCAACTATAGCTACCTATAACTATCTATACTATGCAGCTTTATCTGTTACAGCATTCTATGTGCTAACTAACTACCTATAACTACCTATACTATGTAGTCGCGGTTTTATTTATTTGCAACATTCTACTTTCTATGTACTACTATAGCTACCTATAACTACCTATACTATGTAGCTAAGACGCATCGTCGCGAACATCTCTCCCGCCGTGCAGTGCAGCGATGACTCGGTGCGATGACGTCGCGGCGCTGCAGAAACCCGGTGAGCGACGCCTGTAGCCACGTCGCCCGCTGCGCGGCGCCGGTGCTCGATGCCGGTGCTCGACGCAGCTGTGCAGTCGCCGGTCTGCCGCTTCCCTGCTGTGGGTCGCCTGCAGTCGCAAGGCTGTTGCGTAGGCTCTCGCAAATGTGCGAGCTGTGGGCCGGATGGCCCGCTGTCTGTGCGAGCTGCGAATGCGCGCAGCGTCGCTTGCTGCGGTGGCAAGCTGTGTAGGCAGCATTGCCTGCTGTATCGCCTGCTCAAAGCAAGGCGGTGGCGGGCCGAATATGCCCGCAATGGGGGCTAGCTGCGCCCGTGGGCGGCATCGCCCGCTATGTTGGCGAGCTGCGTGAGCAGCATCGCCTGCTACTGCTCGCTTGATGCGAGCCGAGTGCGGACCGAATATGTCCGCGGTGGTGAGCTGCGCCAGTGGGCAGCATCACTCGCTATGTTGGCGAGCTGTGGGAGCATCGCCGGCTACTGCTCGCTTGATGCGAGCCGAACGCGGACCGAATATGTCCGCGGTGAGGTGAGCTGCGCCTTGCGGGCAGCATCACTCGTCTATGGTTGGCGAGCTGTGTGAGCAGCATCGCCCGCTACTACTGCTCGCTTGATGCGAGCCGAATGCGGACCGAATATGTCCGCGGTGGGGTGAGCTGCGCCTTGCGGGCAGCGTCACCCATCTATCGGTTGGCGAGCTGTGAGAGCAGCATCGCCTGCTGTGTCGCCTGCACAAAGCAAGGCGGCGGCGGGCCGGATATGCCCGCAGTGGGGCGAGCTGCGCCTTGCGGGCAGCGTCGCCCAGCTATCGGTTGGCGAGCTGTGTGAGCAGCATCGCCTGCTACTGCTCGCTTGATGCGAGCCGAATGCGGACCGAATATGTCCGCGGTGGGGTGAGCTGCGCCTTGCGGGCAGCGTCACCCATCTATCGGTTGGCGAGCTGTGAGAGCAGCATCGCCTCCTGTGTCGCCTGCGCAAAGCAAGGCGGCGGCGGGCCGGATACGCCCGCAGTGGGGCGAGCTGCGCCTTGCGGGCAGCGTCGCCCATCTATCGGTTGGCGAGCTGTGTGAGCAGCATCGCCGGCTATTGCCCGCTGAATGCGAGCCGGTTGCGGACCGAATATGTCCGCGGGGGGCGAGCTGTGAAGCGTCACCCATCTATTTGGCGAGCTGTGTGAGCAGCATCGCCGGCTATTGCCCGCTAGGTGCGAGCCGATTGCGGACCGAATGTGTCCGCGGGGGGGGGGCGAGCTGCGCATGTAGGCAGCGTCACCCATCTATTGTTGGCGAGCTGTGAGAGCAGCATCGCCGGCTATTGCTCGCTTGATGCGAGCCGAATGCGGACCGAACATGTCCGCAGGAGGTGAGCTGCGCCGGTGGGCAGCATCACACTCTCATTGTCCGCTGAAAGTAAGTTGGTAGCGGGCCGGATATGCCCGCACGGGGGGCGAGCTGCGCGTGTTGGCAGCATCACCCATCTATCTGTTGGTTGGCGAGCTGTGGGAGCAGCATCGCCTGCTGTTGTCTTACTTTGGTAGTGGGACAAGTTTCTTCACTGGACGCTTTAAGGTGCCGCCAGATGTGCGCACCTCAGCTGTCCGGACCTCTCCATCAGCGCCCGGGAAAACTGCGATTATGCGGCCTCGCGGCCACGTGTTGCGAGGCAGCTGGCCGTCTGCGATGAGTACGGGATCACCCACCTGCAGATTAGGGCCACGGCTATGGGGCTCCCGCCGGTGTTGGAGCTCGGGTAGGTACTCACGTACCCAGCGGCGCCAGAACTGGTCGGCGAGTGCTTGTGAGCGCCGCCAGTGGCGCTTGCTGTCGATGTCGTGCTCTGTGAACACGCCAGGCGTCGGCAGCCGGGCTGAACCACCCAGGAGGAAGTGGTTCGGCGTGATGGACTCGTCATCGTCACTGTGAACTGAAACATGGGTTAGTGGTCGACTGTTGACCGTATATTCGGCCTCACACAACAGTGTGTGTAACACCTCTTCATGTGGGTGTTTTTCGTGAAGTATAGTCTGTAATGCTGTCTTCACACATCGGACTAGGCGCTCCCATGCGCCACCCATAAAAGGCGCTGACGGAGTGATGAAGCGCCATACTATGCCTCGGCGACTTGCCTCTTCTTTGAAGGCGTCTCGGAGCTCTTTGTCGGCACCGTGCATGTTGGTGCCGTTGTCTGAATGTATTTCTGTTGGACATCCTCTGCGTGCAGCGAAGCGGCGCAGTGCTAGTATCGCGGAGTCTGCGCTGAGGCTTGCGGCGATTTCCAGGTGTACCGCTCTGGTGGTCAGGCACGTAAATAGAGCCACGTACCTCTTCTGATGCTGGCGACCGACTGTAACGGATAGCGGACCGAAATAGTCGAGTCCAGTGAATGTGAACGGCCTCTGATGATGAGCTAGACGCGTTCTGGGGTGGTCGCCTGTAGCTGGTACTGGTGCGCACGCCTTCCTAATGCGACACGGTAAACAACGTGTCACTACCATCTTCGTTGTGGGTCTCATTCTGACGACCCAGTAATGCTGTCGGACTTCATTGATGGTCATCTCGGTTCCACTGTGTTGTAAGCTGCGGTGTGTCCAGTCTATGTAGAGCTGAGTTATACGATGGTCGCCATGTAATATGGGTGGGCGCTTGACGTCTTCTGTTATTTTGTCGATTCTATCTATACGACTTCTGAGGCGTATGACGTCATCCTTCAATTCTATTTGCAACGGTCGTAGGGCGCTGTCCTTGTCTATTTCTTCGTTTTCACGTAAACTTGTTAACTCGCGGGAAAACGTCTGTTGCTGTACAGCTTGCACGAGTAACCTCTCCGCTTGTTGGAGGTATTCGGCTTCTATTAATTGACTATATTTTGACGTCACTGGGGACGTCACTGATGCTGTAGGAGGGGGCACTGCCGTCTTTGTACGTTTCCTCCAATCCGGATCCGCTTCTATATTTTTCCTCGTTCTTTTATAGAACGTATTTTCTTTGGGCGGCCGACATTTGGCGACGAAGCGTAGTACTGTCGCCGTCGCTCTCAACAGTCGTTCCCATTTTGAAAATCTTGCTGGATCGGGTATGACTTCTGTGAGTCTTCTATCTATATTTTCTATAGCGACTAAGGTTCGCTCCTCACCCGTCTGTTCCTCTAGTGGAGGCTTCTCTATTGGCCATGTTGTCGACTCTTCATACAGGAAGCTGGGGCCACAAAACCACTCGTGTCTCGAATCAAAGTGCTGTGGTACGTCACGAGTGGCTGCGTCTGCTATATTTTTCTTAGTGGGCACCCATCGCCAGTCTTCGACTCTACTATGCTCTTCTATGGCAGCTATGCGGTGCGCGACGAACGGTTTGTAAACTCGAGCTCCTTTTCTGATCCAGGTCAGCACGGTTTTGCTGTCTGACCAGTACGTCACGGAGGCCGGCTTGACTCCGTGTTCTCGGATGACAGCTGCAGCGACGCGGGTCCCCATCACCGCGGCCTGCAGCTCGAGTCGGGGTATCGATTGGAGCTTGAGTGGCGCCACCTTTGCCTTGGCCATGACGAGGCTCACGTGAGTCTTGCCATCTTCTGTAGAGATACGCCAGTACACCGCTGCGGCGTACGAAGTCTCGCTCGCGTCCGTGAAAACGTGGACTTGCGTTTCTATGGCGTCGCTATATCCTGGGTAACATCTTGGTACTGTGACTTGTGCAAGATTCTGTAGATGTTGAACCCAACTTCTCCATGCTGTGGCCAAGTCTGTGTCGAACGGCTGGTCCCAGTCGACTCCTCTTCTCCATGCTTCTTGGAGTATCTGTTTGGCTCGAATCGTTACGGGTGAGGCTAGGCCGAGTGGGTCGTATAGTGACATCACTATTTTCAGCGCCTCTCTCTTTGTGGGCACCTCCTTCTGTAATACGCCACTCGGTAATCGGGCTAGGCTCAGATTGAAACCCAGCGTATCTGCTCTTGGTCTCCATATTAGGCCAAGAATTTTTTCTGTATGGTCGCCGATGTCGACGACTTCTGTTTCTATAAGCGACGGTTCTATCTTTTGTATGACGTCGATGTCATTAGATACCCATTTCTTTATTTCGAAACGAGCCTGTTGGTGTATCTTCTTCACCGCTGTTGCTATATGTGTCGCTTCTTCAACTGTTCTATAGCTATCCAGATAATCGTCCATATAATGGTTCTTCACTATTGCTTCTACTGCTTCTGGATGCTGTTCTATGTGCCGGTTCGCGTTCCAATTCTTCGCGAATATGGCCGTGCACGGTGAGCTTGCCGCGCCGAATATGATTGACGTCATTCGATACTCGTCGGGGGCTCCTTCTCTTCTATTGCCTCTCCACAAATATCGGAGGGCGTCTCTATCTTCAGGTCGTACTTTGACCTGCATGAACATTTCGGTAATGTCACCTGAAATGGCTATCGGATATCTACGAAACCTCATCATGACGCCGGGCAGCGACTGTAACAGGTCCGGTCCTGTGAGTAGGAAGTCGTTCAGCGACATTCCATTCGATTTAGCTGCGGCGTCGTGTACTATTCGAAACTTCTCCGGCTTCATGGGATTGAAGACGTCGAAATGAGGCAGATACCAGGTTCTTCCTGGCGTGGTCTGTTTGGGCGCTTTTTCTGCGTACCCTTTTGAAAGGAGCGAGTCCATCTGTTCTATATATTTATTTCGAAGACTCGGATCTTTGTCGAGCTTCTTTTCTATAGAGATCAGCCGCTTGTGTGCTGTCCCATAACTATCGGGCATTTCAAAATTGTTATTTTTCCATAACATAGCTGTTTCTATATGCCCATCTGTCAACTGTTTGGTATGTCTTTTCAAGATGTCTTCAGCCTGCTTCTCTGGATCAGAATCTGGACGCCGAGGATTAACTATTAGGGACTCGAGTGCGAAAAATTCACGAAGTTGCTCGTTCAGTCTATCGTCTCTATTTTCTCTATCTTCTCTGCATGCGCTGACGTAATGCACCTGCTGACCGAGTATTCTAGTGTGCGCGCCATGTAGCGTCCATCCAAGCGTTGTAAGTGACGCTATTGGCTGGTGCCTGGGGCCTCTTCTGACTTCACTGGCAAGGAGAAGGTGCCAGTTGTCTTGGCCAATCAAAATCTTGGGCGCGCCAACATCATAGACTAGCTGCTCTTTCAAGTCGATGAGATGTTTGCAATGTGTGACATCTTCTTCACGGACTGTCTGTGACGCGAGATTAAGCTTCGGTATGGTGCGCGCTCTGAACGGCACCCTATTTCTATGCTGACTCGCGAGTGTCACTGTGACTCTTTTCGAACAAGGAGTGTCGATCATGGTGTCACCGATCGCACCAATCTTCAGTGGGTCGATCTTGCCCTCGGCTCCGACTTGGTCGGCGATGTCTTCATCGATCAACGATACGGTCGATCCATCGTCGAGTAGGGCGAACGTAGATGCCTCTCCCGCCGGTCCAATGACCCGGACCGGGATGATTTTCAAATAGGCGTGATTCGACGATGATCTTGAGCTGGCGACTGTCTCCTTGGGCTCCTTTTTGACTTCGGTCTGTCTGGGCTTTTCGGCTGCCACCGCAGCAGGCTTCTTGTCGTAATGAAGTAGCCGACTGTGCGTGGCTGTACACCCCTTGACGTCACACTTCTTCGCGTTGCATTTATGCCGCTCTCTTCTTGGCTTCAGGCAACGGAAGCACAGGTTTAGATTCTTCGCAATTTCCCATCTCTTGTTACTATTGCTATTCTTGAACTTCGAGCAATCGCGTTCTATATGGCCATCCTTCTCACACAGTCGGCACTTGCTTGCTGACTTCTCTGTTGTTGTGTGAGTCCTCTGCTGCGGTGTGCGTCGGTTGGATGAGCCCTCTGTCTTGATGTTTTCAGCAGGAGCGAAAGCGCTGCAGTATCGAGCTTGTTCGGTAATGAATTCGCTAAACAGCGACAAGTCTGGCAAGGACTGGTATTTTTCTGTATATATACGGTACCACTGTACACGTATCGAGTTCGGTAGCTTCTCTGTCAAGGTTCGCATGAGCTCGGCGTTGATCAGGTAATGATCCTTCTTCAATGCTCGCAGCGTTACTATAGCGCACCTCACGTGGCTTGCGAATGAGCAAATATCCTTTGGATTTTCACTGCATCGTGTCAGTCCTCGCAATCTATCTGTTTCGGCCTGTGCTATCGAATCTGGTCGGCCGAATTGCAGCTCGAGTTCCCTCATGATGTCATCTGGTCTTGCATGGCCGATGAGTTCTGAACTAACTGTTTCTAAAGCGCGTCCATGCAGGCTTCTTCTAAGTCTTGCTGTATTCTCGACATCGTTGAAATATTTTCGAGTTGTTTCATAAATGGCTCGAAATGACAACCATTCTGTATGCGCACCACTGAAGTTCGGTAAAGTCATAATGACCTTCGACGCCGAGGAGGAATTCTGTGACTGCTGTTCTGTTTTCTTGTCAACTAAAGATGCTATAGCAGCCGTAAGGTCCGTAACGAATGGACGTAAATTATCCTCGCTCCTATCGTCTTCTATTTTCTTCATAGGTGGTGGCTCTATCTGTTTAGCACTATCTGGATCTATGTGCGTTCGACGAGAGTCCACTATTGGTTCGAAGTCCACAGGGGGGGGCGGTTGCTGTCGACTATCACGGATGTCCCCCTCGGCGGCGTTGGTCTCTCTCTGATCAGGAACAGGTTCAGGCGCCTCTTCCAGCCAGGAACGCACGTACTCTTCATTTGAGTTTCTATCGTCCAGATATTCTTCGTCCGACTCTTGTTCGGCTCTCTGAAGTGCTAACTGGGCAAGCTCCAACTTAATCTTCAATAAGTCTTCGCGAGCCTTCTGTAATTTTCTATATGACCGCGGTGACCTGTCAATGGTCGACGGCGGACGTCTATGTTCTATACGGGCGTCACCCCGGGTAGTCATTGGCAAGACTCGGCTATCTTTTCTATTTGACGGCTTCATTGTACTATCTGAAGTCGTCTCAAAGCGGGTTCCCTTCCTTGAGGTCGATGGCATCTGTTTCTGTACTGTTGTCGGCAATGGTGCAGGTACTCGTTCTATTGCTGAAGCTTCTATCTGTTCTATTCGTTCAGCGGCAGCAGGCGGAGACACGTCTTCACTGCGCTGCTGCATTGATCGCGCCGTCCCAGACGATGAAGGCGAACGCGGCGGCACCTGATGATGGATAGCAGGAACCCTCTCGGCTGGATCCTGTATCGGAACTGTCCACGCCTCGGATGATTTGCCATGCGACCTCGTGATCGGCATTGTTGAAGTCTTCAATGAATCTTCAAAACTATTCGGTAGTCCACTGGTAAGCCTCAGGTGAAACTTCAATCCAAGTTTCCAAAAAAAAAAAATTTTCAAAAAATTTTCAAAATTCTTCAAAGTCCCCAATCTTCAAAAAATATTCTAAGTTCGGATTGACTGAAACTTTTCTAAGTCCCAGACTGTTCAAAATCTTCTATGTGTGAAGTCGATCGAAATTCTCTAAGTCCAAAATTCTTCAAAAATATTCTATGTCCCGCTTGATCAAAACTTTTCTAAGTGTCAGGTTGTTGAAAATTTTCCAAGTTCAAAATTCTTCAAAAATTTTCCAAGTCCCGGATTGTTGAAAATTTTCTAAGTTCAAAATTCTTCAAAAAATTTTCCAAGTTCAAAATCTTCAAAAATATTCTAAGTGTCGGAACCCCTCAAAATTTTCAAAGTGTGAAGTCGTTCGAAATTTTCTAAGTTCAGCTTGATTAAATTTCTTCTATGTTATTCCTTCACTATCAATCTGCCTAGGGGTAGTTTTCTTGAAGGGATGATTTCTTCAAGGTCCGACTTCTATTTAGCTTCTAGGGACACCCTTCGTGTCTTGAAATGTTGAAGGGTAGTTTTTTCTTCAAGGGGGTGCGACTTCACAATAGGGGTTGCGCCTTCAGGGTAGCTGCGTGGTTCTATAAATCCAACTTCCAAATAGCTAGATCAGGCTATCTTCAAAATATCCGGCTCCGATGGACCAGAAAATGTACGGGGCGGACGTGATCGACTGGACTGTAGGGTGGCCAGGGTAGGTTATCCTATTCTTCGAAAGTGGACTGTATGGTGACAACCCACCTAGGTATAAATGATCCAGACGCGTTGACGCTCCGTCTATAAGCTACGGGCCATGAGGATGCAACCCTTAGCTGAATACTTGCTATACTTGCTGTTATTGACACAGTATATAGGGGTAGGTATAGAGGGCTTACCAATAAAGTCACAATAAAACACTATTTAACTTGTTCACTATGCACTTAGCGATTTGAAGGGTGAAATTCGCGACTATATGATTCTACATTTAGTTATAAATCCGAAATATCTTGCAAATGACTACAAATTCTATAAATTTTCAAGTTTACTATTGTACGGCGTAACTATACCGTATCGACACCCAAAAAATCACCGTGTGTGATGAAGTTTATTAACTTAAATTTTCACTATGTCTATCCTAGAATTTAGGCTATATCTAGGCTTAGGTCTATGTGAGTAGGGGTTGTCGTACCTTTATGGATAGCCCTCGGTAAGCTCCATACAGCGGAGACGAATTCACCCCTTCATCCCCCTCCATGTAGGGGTGGGATGCCAAAAACTATACAAAACTATAGTAGGCGCGAAGCTATTACCTACTTGGGGTGAATTTACCGTAAAACTATGCTAGGAGGGCTATACAGCTATATGTATCTCTATAGATACGACAACCCTCTACAAAACTACATATGTTTCAACCCTGTCACTTAAGGGGTTGCAACTCTATAAGCGTATATGTTTCAGGGGGATAAAAATAAACAGTTTTATTCAAACCTAAATTACGGCTTTATGCCTGCATACACTATAAACATCTATATATCCCCTGAAAGGATTTTTCAAGGCGGTTCTATTTCAGACATTTAGAAGTCTAGAATCTAGACTTGTTTTTTCGGAAAAGGAAGAGGGTAGATGCAAAGTGTTTTATTTTGTGCATACCTTCACCAGGGCTATTTATCAAAAACTGTTGACCAATCACGTACCAGCACCCTCCTGCTCTGTGATTGGTCAGTGTCGCTTTTAGCTATGCGACTACCTTTGACCTAATATTTCAAGTCTCAAATTACCAAGCCCTTTCTATTTACCTATGTATGTCTGTCTGTGTGTGTATATACCTCGATTACCTTATATACCACCGATATACCTTTATATACCTTTATATACCTTGATTACCTTCATATACCTTCGATTACCAGGGTTACCATGTGTTTACTGTTATGTGTAAGGGATAGGATACCCTACCTAACTATATTCTATCTATTTGGAAGAAATAAAGGCTCCAAGGGCTTATATACTGCCTCTTGAGAGCAAACAACTGTAACGAATGTGTTTTATTTCAATAACAAACTATGTATCAACTATAGCTACCTATAACTATCTATACTATGCAGCTTTATCTGTTACAGCATTCTATGTGCTAACTAACTACCTATAACTACCTATACTATGTAGTCGCGGTTTTATTTATTTGCAACATTCTACTTTCTATGTACTACTATAGCTACCTATAACTACCTATACTATGTAGCTAAGACGCATCGTCGCGAACACTAATGATTCAATCGAGAACCCGGATGGAATGGAATAGTGGTGAATTGGTGATTTTGGTATCATTATATTTTGGGAACATTGTATTTTGGTATCATTCTTGTTTATTATATCTATGGTATCATTATATTTAGGAATCATTATATTTTGGTATCATTATATTTTGGAATCATTATATTTTGGTATCATTATATTAATCCTTATCCATTTAAATGGTTTGATAATTAAGATTAATTATGTACCTACATATGTATGTAGGATTAGCATGACTTCCTTCCTCTTCCCCCCGGACCTCGAACACGAGCAAACGTGTGCTAAACCATTGCTCCTTAAAAATTCAACTAAAATTAATTTAAATAATTTAGTAAATTCAAGTGAAATATTCGGAGTTCATAAAATCAAAGAGTTAAACGCTAACTCAAACCGAGACCTGCCGGCGAGAACAGCCCATCCCACTACAGAGAAGACCATCCTTCGTGGAGACGGAGCGCCGCCTACCTCTTGCGGACGACAGCAGCAGTGGTAAATCGTCAACTACACGGGCGCCGCCTTCCTTGCCGCACGCCTATAAGGACGAAGCTCATTAGGAAGCTCATTAGGACGCGTGAGTCAATACGTATTACACTCAATTTCTTTAAAACTGTACCTAATTACCGACACATAGTGACTAATTGAGCTTGCATATACATCTGTGCGCCTGGTATTTTGTATTGTAGCTGAATCTACCGTCGCTGGTTACCGTTCCGAACGCAGAGTACGCGCTTGAACGTGCATTTAAACATCACCACGACTTATAAACATTATTACTTGTTTTAAGATCTTATATAACAAAATATGTTGCACTCTCCACCACTAAACAAGGCCCAATCATCCTCTGACAGCAATATTATGGCTAAAACATCTGCTGAGGATCGCAACCAACCGAATATTACCGTGAGAGATAAACGTCGTCGGCTGTCAGATGATGATTATGATGAGCTTACGGCTTTCAAAATGGAAATGAGAGAACTGTTGCAAGACTTTCAAGAAGCCCAAAATAAAAAGTTTGACCTACTGAATAAGCATCTAAAAGAAGTTAAATCACAGACATCATCGATACGCAGCACTAACCAAGAAATAGAAAAAGCGCTAGAGGATATGAACGATCAGTTGCATTGTGTGCAGTCCAAAATTGATGGGTTGGAAAAACAACGGAACAACTTCACTTCACAACTGTGTAACATTGAACAAAAATGTGATTTCTTGGAAAAGTCACTTAAAAAGACGAGTATTGAACTAAGGTACATCCCACGAATGGATAAAGAAAATAAGGAAACTCTCTTTAATTATGTAACCCAGCTTTCTAATTGCCTTAATATTTCCCTGAGTACTGGTGACGTGCGCGATGTTTATCGCATACCTAATAAAAAAGATTCAGCTAAGTCAACGGTCATTGTGGAACTTTCAAATACTCTAATCAAAAATAATTTTCTGGCTTCTGTGAAAAGCTTTAACAAAAACAAAGAGCTAAAAGTCAGTCACTTGGGAATAGCTAATAACTCGTCAATGCTCTTTGTTTCGGAATCGCTCACCGCAAAAACTAGGCGACTTCACTTCCTCGCAAGAGATTTTGCAAGAACAGAGAAATACAAATACTGTTGGACATCGAATGGTAACGTGTACGTTAAGAAGCAGGATGGTTCTGAATATATACGCATCAGCGATGAACAGCATATTAATAAGTTAAGACAGTCAAATTGACTAGTTTGTCTACATTTTTCAACTATTTTTTTTATACTATTTTCATTTTGTTTTGTTATTTATGTTCTAAACTGTATTTATCGAATATTTTTTATTCATATGGGTGCTCACAATCTACATTTACACATGATTATACAATTCACATTACATTATTATACATTTTATGACGGCTTTAGTGTTGGACCAGAATACATTTTATTTTTTTGTTATGGTCCTTCATACGGAAAGTATGATCGAACACATAATAACTTACTGACCTTCGTAAAATTTTGTCTAATTGAACTTGTAGTTATAAAATACCAAGACTTCATTATTAAACGTAAAACACAATGCAAAATAGTTATAAATAGAGGAACCATCATAACAATATGGAGACCAAAGATATTCTTAATAATGGTATCAATTGTGTTGTGCTGGTTAATATTCCATAATGAAGACCTAGTTTATTTCATGGCAATAGTAATACTCTCTCTAAACCACAATGTTGGATAACAGCTTATTTCTCGAAGATGTTGATAGTACGCGCCTCTTAAATTGTATTGAACTCGATAGCCCCGATCAATGTAAAGAGTATCTCAATGCTTCACATAGCAAACTTACAATCTTGTCTCAGAATATACGCAGTATAAATAAGAACTTTGATACATTACTCGTATTTCTGCAACGCTTAAAATTTAAGCCTGATATTGTAATATTGACTGAGTGTTGGATTGATGATACATTCGATGGTATTTGTCTAGAGGGCTACAACTGTAATTATTCAAAAAACTATATCAACAAAAACGACGGCATCGTAGTGTTTTCTAAATCGGAACTTTGCATTTTTATACAAGAACCCCCTTTTACCAATGCAAATTGTTTGCAAGTAGATGTTGTTGGTCAATCCTATTCTGTTATAATTATCTATCGATCACCATCGCATCATAACATAAGTAATTTTCTGACTTCGTTAGAAAACGTCCTAAGTAACTGCACCAGCCAGCATTGTGCGTTAGTGGGTGACATTAATCTTGATATAAAAGAAACATCCACCGATCCCCGCGTCGATGAGTACCTAAGCCTTACAGGTCATTATGGGTTTATCCCCGGCCACACTTTTCCAACGCGTGGTATAAATAGCTTGGATCATTGTATGATTAAATCTAAACTTGATTCGACTACAATTGTTTGCCATTCTGATATCACTGATCATAGTACCATATTATGCACCATGGGAACATCGTTTCCTAAGGATGAAAAAATTAAAACATGTACCAAAATTGATTATGAAAATTTACTTAAAGATCTCAAGAAAATTGATTGGTCCGACCTGTATAATATAAGTGAAATTAACGAAGCCACTAATTATTTTATCGAGAAACTTAATTCAGTAATTGAACAAAATAAATCCACACGTAAAGTTACCAGTGCAAATATAATCGTTAAGAAATGGATAACGCCTGGTCTCTTGAAGTGTATTAGACGCCGCGATGAGTTGCACAGTAAAGCCAGAAAAAATCGTAATGATTTCAATTTACAAGAAAAGTATAAAAAATACAGAAATTTCTGTAACAACATTTTACAGCACCAAAAAGACGAATACGAACAAAAACTGTTAACTAAAAACCAAAATAACATAAAAAAAACATGGGACTCAATTAAAACTATATGTGATATTACTAAAGTAAACAATAAAAATGAAGATCTGCTTAAAATAAAACCTAACTCGACTGAGTCACTAAATGAAGTCAACAACTATTTCAGCTCCATTGGGAATCAATTGGCAAGTGAGATGCTTATTAAATTAGGACAAACAGAAACTGAATTAGCGAATAAAATAAGTCATACAAGAATTAATACATCACCAGATTCATTATTTTTGTCGCCAACAGATGAAATTGAAATCATAAAACTAATTGGTACGCTAAAATCAAGTGCAGCTGTTGGACATGACAATGTTAGTAATAATATGCTTAAACTGGCTAAAAATGTTATAGCAAGCCCCGTAGCATTTATTTGCAACTTAAGCATATCCTCCGGTATTGTACCTAGTGACCTGAAGATAGCCAATGTAATACCAATACTAAAATCAGGAGACTCTTGTCAACCAGCAAACTACAGGCCTATATCGCTTCTGAGCACATTATCAAAAGTAATTGAAAAGGTAGTTAATGTAAGGTTACTTAAATATCTTGAACAAAACGGTCTATTGGCCGGGAACCAGTTTGGTTTTCGTGCGGGCAGGTCCACGGAGGATGCCGTCACGTATCTAGTTGATACTGTCATTAGTAAAATAGATGATGGGCAGAGATGTGCCGGTGTCTTCCTGGATCTAGCAAAAGCCTTCGATACTGTTTCCCGGCCAATACTCCTAAAAAAGCTAGAGACTTGCGGGGTCAGAGGCTTAGCTCTAAACTGGTTTACGTCCTATTTGTGTGAGCGAAAACAGCGCGTCCGTATCGGTGAGAACTTCAGTGAAAATTTCTCAGTACTTAACACTTTTATTAAACCTACTCGGTCATACAACTTAAGCCAGGCAGATAGTAGACAGCCACCAGACAGATTACAGTGTCAGGGGAACTCGGACACAAATGTCACTCGAGAACCGAGCTTAAGGCGTTTCGGACATAATCCTGGACCCAAGCACTACGCAGTAAACTTTGGCGAAATGTATTTGAATAACTGGTTTACTCATCATGATAATGCTTTTAGCTAGTTTGGGCAGGAGTGACTTGATTTTGGTAAAAATAATTTTAGTTGACAAATCCCCAAAAATCGTTTAGAAATACCTGAGTATTTCACTCGCAAGGTGCTAACTCTTTTTGCTAAGCTTTTCAGTACCAGCGCAATTTTAACTATCATGTTTTCTTCAATTTTATTCTTTGATATTTTTATTATTAGGTTAGGTTAGGTTAGGTTAGGTTTTTTTTTTTTTTTTTTTTTTTTTTTTTTTTTTTTTTTTTTTTTTTTTTTTTTTTTGGCAGGAGTGGAAAATCCCCACGGACACCTGAACTGTCTCTCGGTCTAATGAGCCGAGAGCCAGTTCAGGTAGTGTCGGACTCGAACCGACTAAAAACCACTCCTGCTCTGCTTGTGTCCCTCTGACATGGTCAGAGACCTTGTTTTTCAGGATTTATATTTTTGAACCAATTTTATTAAAAGAAAGAAAAGAAAACTACAATTTGACCTAAAAATAATTTGGAATTCTGTTTGGAAATGGGACGGTTATTTTCCATGCTTGCCGCGTTATATTCTTGATTAATATAAGGGAAGCATGGATCACCCCGTCCCATTTCTTTTTATGACTTTTTCTGTAGTTGTCAAACAAAATTTTAAAAAGGTCTCTCTACATTTTCTATTTTCGAAAATGGCTCCCGTGCTGTCTTGGCTTAGTCTGGTCCGCAGTTCCTGTTCGATTTCCATCCTCTCCCTTCCAAACACAGGACACTCGAACAGGATATGCGGAACAGACTCCAGCACACCCGGCTCACAGATGCACGATGGGTTCTCCTTACACTTGAAGCGATGCAAGTATTCGGAGAACCCACCGTGCCCCGTCAAAATTTGGGTCAGAACCCCGGTCGGCTTTATTTGGCGGACTATTGGGAAGGCGTCGATGGCGTCTGGGAGGAAGATCTTGGTCACTGAGGCTGTTGTTCCAGTTCTATACCTCCGGTTCCATTCGTCAAGCGACCCCATGCGGATCTGCCGCTTGACGAATGATACCGGGCAGCGGTCGTAGTCCGGTCTCTTTTTGCTGCGCAGTGCCGCCTCCTTAGCGAGGTGGTCTGCGCGTTCGTTCCCGTCCAGTCCAGCGTGTGCCTTTATCCAGAACAAAGAGACAACTTTGTTCTGGGATAGAGCCACGTTGAGGTTCGCTCTCGCCTCCACTGCCAGAGCATGGAGGGAACCCTGGTTTGTGACAGTCTGCAGTGCCGCCATTGAGTCACTATAGATACCAAAGGTTCCCTCCCTGCGTCGCAGGATTAGGCGCGTGGCTTCGCATACGGCCAGGAGTTCTGCCTGGTAGACAGTACAGCAGGTTGGCAGGCTAAGCTTTTGGGCCCTAATCTCGGCAGCACTGTCCCAGATGGACAGCGCTGCTCCGACTTTGCCCTCGAGCTTGCTGCCATCGGTAAAAATCCGAATGGCCTGGCTGTTGTGGGACTCCACATGAGACTGATCTACCAAGCTCACGAACCCCATGGCCGTATGTTTTGCCGGATGTGGAAGCTCCGCAAATGCCACCACCCGCTCCACCTCGCGGCCCGCAAGTGACGGCTGAGGTACCCCACGCTTTGCCTCGTACAGAGCGGCTGCCTCCTGTATTCGGAGGTCAAGCGGGAGTATCCCAGCCAACACGAGCGCGGCGTTGAGTGAAACAGTGCGGTAGGATTTGCAGAGCTTCTGAGCGAACCCCCGCTGGACTGAATTCAGGAGTTTTTGAACTCCAACCTTCCTCGCTGCCGGTGCCCAGGCACTGGCTGCGTACAGGATGACCGGCTCGACCGCCGCGGTATAGATACTTCGAATGACCTCGGTGTTGAGACCCCAGCTCACCTTTGCTGCTCGCGACAACTGTTTGTAAAAATTCAAAGCCTTTTTACAAACATTTGCCGCGTGGCTGTTGAAAGTGAGCTGGTGGTCTATGGTCAGCCCCAGTATTTTTATTTCTTTAGACATGCCAATGTCGACCCCGCCCATGCTCAGGAGCGGGACATCGTGCTTCAGCTTCCTGGTTATAAGCATCGCACAGGTCTTGTGCGGCGCAAACTTCAGCTTGTTCACGATGCCCCACCTCCGAACATACTCGAGGGCGGCATTGGCCTGTCTTTGGACCTCTAGTGCTGTATCCCCGTCGAAGATGAGTACCACGTCGTCGGCAAACGCCTGACAGTAGTCGCCTCGTTCGCCGAGCCCCTTCAACAGGGGATCCAGCACCAGATTCCATAGGATCGGACCTCCAATCGACCCCTGTACACACCCCTTAGTCGTTGCCCTGCGGCACTCCGCTCCAGCGTACCTGACCCGGACGCTTCTCTCGCTTAGGTAGCTGTCTAGCACCCTCCTAATGTTCACCGGGCACTTTTCCTCAGCCAGTCTGACCTTGATGGCCGGCCACCAAGCGCTGTCGAAGGCTCCCTCTATATCCAGTGATACAACAGTGATCAGCTTTTTCTGACTTAGCTTTTCATTGATATGTTGTATCATGGTGTAGAGGGAGTCCTCGGTGCTTTTCTGTGGCATAAAGCCAAACTGGCGAGTACTAAACCGCGGGATGAGGTGCCATTTCAGACGAGCTACCAGCAGCTTTTCGAGGATTTTGCCCAGGACAGGTAGGAGGCCGATCGGCCTGTACGACTTCGGGGTTGTGTAGGTGTCTTTACCTGGTTTTCGGAGTATCACTACTGTGGCCACTTTCCAGGCCCCAGGGAAGTGACCCTGCTCGAGACACTTGTTCGCGAGTGCAAGGAACACCCCTGGGTCCCGGAGAATGGCTTGGGCGCAGATATCGGCTGTGAGACCATCCACCCCGGGTGCCTTCTTCGGATTGAAGCTTTCCACCGCGGATCTCAGCTCAAGAAGCGTAAACGGTGGGTCATGGTATTCATCATGCGACCACTCGTTTACGCGACTGGCCGCTTCTCGAGTCCGGCGGTGGTCTTCATTATCCGAAGCTTCCAGGTCTTCGGGGTAGAAAGTCTCGGCTAAAAGTCGAGCCGAATCTTGCGAGTTGAGTGATACTCCGTCTTTTACCAGGGGCAGATCTTCGTGCCTTTTAGAGGTCCGACCAATGATCCTGAAGATCCCCTCCCAGACGCCCTCCCTGTCTTGCTTCTTACAGAACGCCTTCCAGCCTTCTGTCTGTGCTCTCCTGGCGTGGGACTCATATTTCTCCTTCGCTTGCAGATACTCCTCGACGACTTTTTGTCTCCGAACCTTCGCAGCACATCGTATGCGGCGTCTCTTGGTGTTGACGTCGGTCATCAGTTCAGCGAGCTCAGTGGACCACCACGGTATTGTAATTTTGTTGCTATTTTTAAGTTTTGGAATGGTTTGTTCGCACGTCTTAACTATTGAATCTATATATTTGTTTATTATTTTTTCTAAATCTATTTTGTTGTTAATTTTATCTATTTCTTCTATTGTAAAATTTTGGTCTAGTTGCAATTGGGCCAGTTTCACATGAAACTGGCTCCAATTTGCTTTTCTTGTGTTAAAAAGTCTAGTTGTTCTGTTTATTTGCGTGCCTTTTGATTTTTGTAGATTGATGTTAATTACAATACCGTTGTGGTCCGAACTCGTGATGCCTTCGTCAACTCTCCAGTCCTCCACCAGTCCCAACATTTCGGTTGAACATGCTGTTACGTCAACGAAACTGGTGAAGGACTTGCCGCCTCTGATGGTGTCAAAGGTCGGAGTATTGCCGACGTTGAGTATCTGCAGGCCCATCTCTTCCAAAGTCCCCGCAAATTCCTCGCCCCTGCTGTCGACGACAGAGCTGCCCCACCACGTGCTTTTTGCGTTGGCGTCGCCGCCCACGATCGCCTCGAGCTGTGGCATCTCCTCGCGAATCCGCTTGAGGTGCTCCAGGTATGGCCCTATGGGCTGGTCTGGTTCAAAGTAGAAGGAGACTACTGCGATTTCCCAGGCGCGGGTTCGGATCCTCACCACCACGATGTTGTTGGTGGTGAGTTTCGGACACTGTGTGACGTCCAGGTCATCGTCGAAGACGACGATGGCCGCCTTCACAGTTCCACTTCCTACTTCCGCGCACTGGTAGACTCTCGCTCCTCGGTAGTCTCGCATCCTTTTAATTCCGCCCACATACGGCTACTGGAGCAGTGCGATAGCAACCCTACGCTCGCTAGCCACGATGAGGAGCTCTTGGGTTGCTAAATTCTTCCTCTGCAGATTCGCTTGGATCACCTTATAGCTCGAGCGACCATCGGGGGCGGCTCCTGGTACAAGTCACCGTAACGGAGTGGCAGACTGGGATCGGCCAAAGTGCACTGTGCATCGTAGCTCTTTTGAACGCTTTGCTGTTACGATTTCGCGGGAGGCTATGCCTGCTCCACCGCGGGACGCCCTAGGGCGTTTTTTAAAACCCAAAGGCCCTTCTAAGGGCCAACCAAAAGGTCCTTCTCAGGGCCAACCCAAAGGCCCTTCTCAGGGCCTCTCCGACGCTTCTGCGTCAGAAGTTAGCCGCGCGCCGTCTGCAGCTAGCTTCAGGACGGTGGAGATGTCAGACTCGGACAGTGAGTCCGTGGCTAGCGTCTCCGATGCGGGTGAAGTCCGGTCGCGGAAGCGCGAGTTCCGGAAGGTGGCATCCGAGGGTTCCTCGGGCTCGGGCTCGACGGGCAAGTCGAAGCCCAAAAAGGCGGCATCAGCTGAGGACTCACATGTCGTGGGTCTCGCGGACGCCCAACGCGAGCTAGACCTGGCTCGGCGGACGCTGCACCAGCAGGAGCTGGAAGAGCGCGTTGCTGCAAAGGAGCAGCGCGCTCGTGCTGCTCGTTCCAGGTCTGGGTACGGTGCGTCTCGCGTTCTGTACGCAGACCACTCCCTGGCCGAGCTGGAGCGGATGGCAGAGGAGGACGAGGAGGAGATTGCGGAGGTCGCATCTAAGTCATCCAATCTGAAGGGCACATTTCAGAAGGCCCTTAAATGCCGTGCTGCGAGTTTGCGCGGCATAGTCGAGGAGCTGGTCAAGAGGACAGCGACCGACGAGACGCGGCAACTGCAGGCGAAGGTCGATCGCCTGCAGTCGGAGGTCAGCCAGCTTCATCAGAAGCTGGCCGACGCCACTGCCCGGCCAGCGGTAGACCCTAGACCTGCGGTGGAAGCCCCCTCCTCCAACCTTGAGGATATAATTCGAAAGGTCGTTATGGAGGAGCGGGCGTTCACGAGAGCCTGCATCGCAGGTATTGAGGACCGGCTCTTGCCGGAACAACGCCTCAGACCCCCGCTTGCGGCGGACAAGAGGCGTGAAGAGCCGGGGCCGTCCTCAACTGCAGCGGACAAGAGGCGCGAAGAGCCGGCGCCGTCCCCACCAGGAGAGGACGCGCTTCTCCCTTCCACCACTCCAGCCAACGATGCAGGTTGGACTGAAGTGGTCAAGAAGGGGAAGGGGAAGGGCAAGGGGAAGGGCAAGGCAACGGCCGCTCCCGCCACCCCCGACGCCGCACCTCCCAGCCAGCAGTCGCAGGTGACTGGGAAGGGCAAAAGAAAACGGAGGAGGAGAAATCCCCCTCAGTCCGCAGCCGTCGTGGTGACGCTCACCGCGGAGGCTGCGGAAAGAGGGGAGACGTACGCGTCCATTTTGGTGCGGGCGCGTGCCAATGCCGATCCCACCCAACTGGGAATCGGCAAAGTTTCTTGCCGGCGGACCCAAACCGGGGCTCGGATATTCGAGTTCCCGGGGGCGGAGGGCAGTGCCAGCGCCGACCTCTTCGCAGCCAAGCTGCAGGAGGCCGTCGCGGACGTGGCCAAGGTGGCCCGACCAGTAAAGCTGGCGGCGGTGGAGGTGGCCGACCTCGACGACTCGGTCACTAAAGAGGAGGTGGTGGCCGCGGTCGCATCCATTGGTGGCTGTAGCGTCGCAGCGGTGCAAGCCAGGGATATAAGACCTGGCCGCGGTGGCATGGGCACTATTCGGCTCGAGTGCCCAGTCGCCGCTGCTAAAGCCGTCCTCGACAAGGGACGGCTCTGCGTAGGCTTCAGCTCGGGTGCAGTCCGAGCACTTGTAGACCAGCCTCTGCGCTGCTACAGGTGCTTCGGTATCGGCCACACCCGAGCCCTTTGTCCGTCCCAGGTCGACAGGACGGACAGTTGCTACCGCTGCGGCAAGGTCGGCCACAAAGCCGTGTCCTGCACTGCCGCCAAGCCACACTGCCTAGTGTGTGCCGCCAGCGGCCGCCCGGCAGACCACATGATGAAGGGGAGGATGTGCAATCCCCCCGCCAAGAAGGGCAAAGCGCAGGCGCCAGTCGGGCCTGCCGCTAGCACGGCTGCGGAGGAGGGGGGTGCGATGACTATTGATGGATAGAGTCGAGCATCGCATCCTCCAGGCGAACGCCAACCACTGCCGGGCTGCCCAGGATCTGCTGATGCAGACCATGGCCGAGTGGTTGGTGGACTTGGTGGTGGTCGCTGAGCCTTACTCGGTCCCTGCCAATTGGGTAGGCGATCGAGACGGCTTGGTGGCAGTGGTGTCGCGGTCCTCCACGGACTCCCCTCCCCTCTCGCTTTTAGAGAAGGGTCAGGGATACGTGGCCGCCGCGTGGGGAGATTTAGCCCTTGTGGGGGTCTATTTCTCCCCGAACCGCCCTCTCGCAGACTTTGAGAATTTCCTCGAAATCCTCACTGCCGTCGTCGGGAGGGCGGCGCCACGCCAGGTCGTGGTGCTGGGCGACCTCAACGCCAAGTCGGAGGCCTGGGGCAACCCGGCTGCCTCCTGCAACGTCCGGGGCCGCGCCGTCGAGTTTTGGTCGGCGTCTTGCGGTGTGACCCTCCTCAACAGGGGGTCGGTCCACACGTGTGTGCGGCAACGCGGAGGTTCGGTGGTTGACGTGTCGTTTGCCACCCCCTTGCTAGCCGCACGCATCGTGAACTGGCGGGTGGAGACGGTGGAGACCATGTCGGACCACAGATATGTGCGGTTCGACATCTCCACCTCGAGTTCGAGCTCCCGGGGGGAGATGGCCCGCTCTGGCAGGTCTCCCTTCCCTCGGTGGGCTCTCACTCGCTTGGACCGGGAGGCAGCCAAGGAGGCGGCCTTCTTGCAGGACTGGCTGTCGCCCCCTGTTGAGGTCCTGGACGTTGACGTCGCAGCCGTGCAGCTCAGGGGATCCCTGACCGAGGTGTGCAACTCCAGCATGCCTCGGTCTCGCCGTCCCCCTCCTCGTCGTGCCGTCTATTGGTGGACGGAGGAGTTGGCGGGGCTCCGTGCCAACTGCGTGGCGGCCAGGAGGGCCTACACGCGGAGCCGACGGCGCAGCGCACGTGATCTGGCAGCCGAGGACCTCCTGTACGCCTCTTACAGAGAGGCGCAGGCGGCCCTCGGGTCGGCTATGTGCGCTGCCAGGGACGCGGCGAACGCCGAGATGCTGGAGAGTCTCGACCGGGATCCCTATGGAAGACCGTACAAGGCGGCGCGGAACAAGTTGCGCCCCCACGGTCCCCCGCTGACCGAGACCCTCGAGCCGGCCCTGCTGGATGGGGTGGTTCGGTCCTTGTTTCCACGCAGGACCGAATTCACCCCACCAACGATGGATCCTCCACAGAGGGAGGTGTCACCGGACGAGGAGGTCCCTCCGGTGACGGCGGAGGAGTTAAGCGCGGGGTTGTTCAGCCTTCGCGCAAAGAAGACGGCCCCTGGACCGGACGGCGTTCCAGCACGGGTGGTAGCCATAGCTGCCGCTCAAATGGAGGACAGGTTTCGGGACCTTTTCAGCGCGTGCCTTACCGCTGGGAGGTTTCCGAAGCTTTGGAAGGAGGGGCAGCTATGCCTACTTCGCAAGGAGGGACGTCCGGTCGATTCCCCCTCGGCGTACCGGCCCATCGTTCTGCTCGATGAGGTCGGTAAATTGTTCGAGGGGATCATCGCTAGTCGGCTGAACAGCCATCTGCGGAGGGTCGGCCCGGACCTGTCGGACGCCCAGTTCGGTTTCCGGCAGGGTCGGTCGACCATCGATGCGCTGGCCCTACTCAAGGGTCAGGTGAAAGGGGCGTTTGAGGCGGGGGACGGAGTGCTGGCGGTGTCGTTCGACATAGCCAACGCCTTCAACTCCGTTCCCCACTCGACGATATTGGAGGCGCTCCGGTATCATGGAGTGCCCCAATACTTGAGGGACCTGCTGGCCGATTACTTGGAGGACCGCGAGGTCCTCCTTGTAGACAAATCGGCCACTTTGAGGCGGTACGGCGCAGAGTCTGGTGTTCCACAGGGGTCGGTGCTAGGCCCTCCTTTGTGGAACATCGGATTCGATTGGCTCCTGCGGGGAGCCCTGCTCCAGGGCACGAGTGTCATCTGCTACGCAGATGACACTCTCCTCACTGCCCGGGGCAGGAACTTCAGGGAGGCGGCCTGTCTGGCTTCGGCCGGCGGGTCATTGGTCGCAGGGAGGATTCGCCGCCTGGGGTTGAAGGTGGCGCTGAACAAGACCGAGGCTGTGTTCTTCCACGGGCCTCGGCAGCGCTGCCCTCCGAATGCCCACATCGTTGTGGAGGGCACCAGGGTGGACGTACGGACCCAGATGAAGTATCTGGGTCTGATACTTGACAGCAGGTGGCGCTTCGGCCCACATTTCAGCGGGCTGTCGACGCGCCTGCTGAAAGCCGCGGACGCCCTGTCATGGCTCCTCCCGAACCTGGGGGGGCCTGGTGCGCTATGCCGGCGCCTGTATGCGGGCATCTTGCGGAGCATGGCCCTATACGGCGCCCCCATCTGGGAGGACTCCCTACACAGGAGGGAGAACGCGACGGCGATCCGCAGGCCACAAAGGGCCATTGCACTGCGGGTTGCGAGGGCCTATCGCTCGGTAGGCTTTTCGGCGGCGTGCGCTCTGGCCAGCACCCCTCCTTGGGAGTTGGAGGCGTGGGTGCTCGCCAGAGTGTACGAATGGACGGCGCGCCGGAAAGCGCTCGGGGAGCGCCCCGTCGCGGAAGAGAGGGAGGCCGTGCGGAGGGAGGCGAAGGACGCCATTGTTGTCCACTGGACGCAGGACCTCGCCGCCGCCACCTTTGGCCGCCGTACCCTAGACGCGCTCGGTCCGGTCCTGCGGGACTGGCTCGAGCGGCGACACGGTTTTCTGTCCTTCCGTCTGGTGCAGGTGCTGTCAGGACACGGCTGTTTTGGCTCGTACCTGCACCGGATCGGGAGGGAGGAGACTGCGGCGTGCCACGACTGCGGCGCCGCGGAAGACAATGCGCAGCACACTCTCGAGGTGTGCCCAGCTTGGTCCGAGCGGCGCCGTAGTCTCATTGCGGAGATCGGACAGGACCTCTCGCTCCCCGGCGTGGTCAAATCTATGCTTGAGAGCGAGGAGTCCTGGGCAGCGGTCGCCTCCTTCTGCGAGGATGTCATCTCGCAAAAGGAGGCGGCGGAGCGCGCGCGTGAGGAAGACCCTCTCGCTGCGCCGCTTCGAAGACGAAGGAGAGGTCGGAGAAGAGGTCGTTTTCTCCCTCCTCCTGGTGGTGACGGGCGGGCGACCGGCACGGGGGTGCCTCCGCCCGCATTGCACTCGTCACCGCCTTCGTCCGTCATTCCCGGCCCTCTCCCTACGGGGAGGGCGTGATGGGTTGGGTGGGTGTTCGTCGGAGGAGGACTGGACGCAAAGGCTGCGCCGGTCTCCCAGTCCCCCTCCAGTAAGACGATGCGGGAATGCCGCTGGGTCGTTTTAGTGGGTATACCGGGCTTAGCTCGGGGAGTCCCACATAGCCCCCCGCTCCCCCGAGCGGGAGGTATGCGTAACGCATTTTTTCCCAGCGCAAAAAAAAAAAAAAAAAAAAAAAAAAAAAAGGTTAGGTTAGCCGAGACTGGGATCGGCCAAAGTGCACTGTGCATCGTAGCTCACATTCTCGACTTGCTGTTACGATTTCGCGGGAGGCTATGCCTGCTCCACCGCGGGACGCCCTAGGGCGTTTTTTAAAACCCAAAGGCCCTTCTAAGGGCCAACCCAAAGGCCCTTCTAAGGGCCAACCAAAAGGCCCTTCTCAGGGCCACTCTGACGCTTCAGCGTCAGAAGCTAGCCGCGCGCCGTCTGCAGCTAGCTTCAGGGCGGTAGCGATGTCAGACTCGGAGAGCGAGTCCCTGGCAAGCGTCTCCGACGCAGAGGAAATCCGGTCGCGGAAGCGCGAATTCCGGAAGGAGACATCCGAGGGTTCCTCGGCTTCGGGCTCGACGGGTAAGTCGAAGCCCAAAAAGGCGGCAACAGCCGCGGACTCGCATGTTGTGGGTCTCGCGGTCGCCCAACGCCAGTTGGATCTGGCTCGGCGGACCCTGCATCAGCAGGAGCTTGAAGAGCGCGTTGCTGCAAAGGAGCAGCGTGCTCGTGCTGCTCGAAATAGGTCGGGGTATGGTGCGTCCCGCGTCCTGTACGCGGACCACTCCCTGGCCGAGCTGGAGCGGATGGCAGAGGAGGACGAAGAGGAGATTGCGGAAGTCGCCTCTAAGTCCTCTAACCTGAAGGGCACTTTCCAAAAGGCCCTTAAATGCCGTGCCGCTAGCCTACGCGGTATTGTCGAGGAGCTGGTCAAGAGGACAGCGACCGACGAGACGCGGCAACTGCAGGCGATGGTCGATCGCCTGCAGTCGGAGGTCAGCCAGCTTCATCAGAAGCTAGCCGAAGCCACCGCTCCAAGCGCGGTTCCTAGACCTGCGGTGGAAGCCCCCTCCTCCAACCTTGAGGATATAATCCGAAAGGTCGTAATGGAGGAGCGGGCGTTCACGAGAGCCTGCATTGCAGGCATAGAGGACCGGCTCTTGCCGGAACAACGCCTCCGGCCCCCGCTTGCGGCGGACAAGAGGCGTGAAGAGCCGGGGCCGTTCTCAACTGCAGCGGACCAGAGGCGTGACGAGCCGACGCCGTCCCCACCAGGAGGGGATGCGCTTCTCCCTTCCACCACTCCGTCCAACGATGGTTGGACTGAAGTTGTCGGGAAGGGGAAGGGGAAGGGGAAGGGCAAGGGGAAGGGGAAGGGCAAGGCAACGGCCGCTCCCGCCACCCCCGACGCCGTGCCTCCCAGCCAGCAGTCGCAGGTGACTGGGAAGGGCAAAAGAAAACGGAGGAGGAGAAATCCCCCTCAGTCCGCAGCCGTCGTGGTAACGCTCACCGCGGAGGCTGCGGAAAGAGGGGAGACGTACGCGTCCATTTTGGTGCGGGCGCGTGCCAATGCCGATCCCACCCAACTGGGGATCGGCAAAGTCTCCTGCCGGCGGACCCAAACCGGGGCTCGAATTTTCGAGTTCCCGGGTGCGGAGGGCAGCGCCAGCGCCGACCTCTTCGCAGCCAAGCTGCAGGAGGCGGTCGCGGACGTGGCCAAGGTGGCCCGACCAGTGAAGCTGGCGGCGGTGGAGGTGGCCGACCTTGACGACTCGGTCACTAAAGAGGAGGTGGTGGCCGCGGTCGCATCCATTGGTGGCTGTAGCGTCGCAGCGGTACAAGCCAGGGAAATTAGACCTGGCCGCGGTGGCATGGGCACTATTCGGCTCGAGTGCCCAGTCGCCGCTGCTAAAGCCGTCGTCGACAAGGGACGGCTCTGCGTAGGCTTTAGCTCGGGTGCAGTCCGAGCACTTGTAGACCAGCCTCTGCGCTGCTACAGGTGCTTCGGTATCGGCCACACCCGAGCCCTCTGTCCGTCCCAGGTCGACAGGACGGACAGTTGCTACCGCTGCGGCAAGGTCGGCCACAAAGCCTTGTCCTGCACTGCCGCCAAGCCACACTGCCTAGTGTGTGCCGCCAGTGGCCGCCCGGCAGACCACATGATGAAGGGGAGGATGTGCAATCCCCCCGCCAAGAAGGGCAAAGCGCAGGCGCCAGTCGGGCCTGCCGCTAGCACGGCTGCGGAGGAGGGGGGTGCGATGACTATTGATGGATAGAGTCGAGCATCGCATCCTCCAGGCGAACGCCAACCACTGCCGAGCTGCCCAGGATCTGCTGATGCAGACCATGGCCGAGTGGTTGGTGGACTTGGTGGTGGTCGCTGAGCCTTACTCGGTCCCTGCCAATTGGGTAGGCGATCGAGACGGCTTGGTGGCAGTGGTGTCGCGGTCTTCCACGGACTCCCCTCCCCTCTCGCTGTTAGAGAAGGGTCAGGGATACGTGGCCGCCGCGTGGGGAGATTTAGCCCTTGTGGGGGTCTATTTCTCCCCGAACCGCCCTCTCGCAGACTTTGAGAATTTTCTCGAAATCCTCACTGCCGTCGTCGGGAGGGCGGCGCCACGCCAGGTCGTGGTGCTGGGCGACCTCAACGCCAAGTCGGAGGCCTGGGGCAACCCGGCTGCCTCCTGCAACGTCCGGGGACGCGCCGTCGAGTTTTGGTCGGCGTCTTGCGGTGTGACCCTCCTCAACAGGGGGTCGGTCCACACGTGTGTGCGGCAACGCGGAGGTTCGGTGGTTGACGTGTCGTTTGCCACCCCCTTGCTAGCCGCACGCATCGTGAACTGGCGGGTGGAGATGGTGGAGACCATGTCGGACCACAGATATGTGCGGTTCGACATCTCCACCTCGAGTTCGAGCTCCCGGGGGGAGATGGCCCGCTCTGGCAGGTCTCCCTTCCCTCGGTGGGCTCTCACTCGGTTGGACCGGGAGGCAGCCAAGGAGGCGGCCTTCCTGCAGGACTGGCTGTCGCCCCCTGTTGAGGTCCTGGACGTCGACGTCGCAGCCGTGCAGCTCAGGGGATCCCTGACCGAGGTGTGCAACTCCAGCATGCCTCGGTCTCGCCGTCCCCCTCCCCGTCGTGCCGTTTATTGGTGGACGGAAGAGTTGGCGGGGCTCCGTGCCAACTGCGTGGCGGCCAGGAGGGCCTACACGCGAAGCCGACGGCGCAGCGCACGTGATCTGGCAGCCGAGGACCTCCTGTACGCCTCTTACAGAGAGGCGCAGGCGGCCCTCGGGTCGGCTATGTGCGCTGCCAGGGACGCGGCGAACGCCGAGATGCTGGAGAGTCTCGACCGGGATCCCTATGGGAGACCGTACAAGGCGGCGCGGAACAAGTTGCGCCCCCGCGGTCCCCCGCTGACCGAGACCCTCGAGCCGGCCCTGCTGGATGGGGTGGTTCGGTCCTTGTTTCCACGCAGGACCGAATTCACCCCACCAACGATGGATCCTCCACAGAGGGAGGCGTCACAGGACGAGGAGGTCCCTCCGGTGACGGCGGAGGAGTTTAGCGCGGGGTTGTTCAGCCTCCGCGCAAAAAAGACGGCCCCTGGACCGGACGGCGTTCCAGCACGGGTGGTAGCCATAGCTGCCGCTCAAATGGAGGACAGGTTTCGGGACCTTTTCAGCGCGTGCCTTACCGCTGGGAGGTTCCCGAAGCTTTGGAAGGAGGGGCAGCTATGCCTACTGCGCAAGGAGGGACGTCCGGTCGATTCCCCCTCGGCGTACCGGCCCATCGTTCTGCTCGATGAGGTCGGTAAATTGTTCGAGGGGATCATCGCCAGTCGGCTGAACAGCCATCTGCGGAGGGTCGGCCCGGACCTGTCGGACGCCCAGTTTGGTTTCCGACAGGGTCGGTCGACCATCGATGCGCTGGCCCTACTCAAGGGTCAGGTGAAGGGGGCGTTTGAGGCGGGGGACGGAGTGCTGGCGGTGTCATTCGACATAGCCAACGCCTTCAACTCCGTTCCCCACTCGACGATATTGGAGGCGCTCCGGTATCATGGAGTGCCCCAGTACTTGAGGGACCTGCTGGCCGACTACTTGGAGGACCGCGAGGTCCTCCTTGTAGACAAATCGGCCACTCTGAGGCGGTACGGCGCAGAGTCCGGTGTTCCACAGGGGTCGGTGCTAGGCCCTCCTTTGTGGAACATCGGATTCGATTGGCTCCTGCGGGGAGCCCTGCTCCAGGGCACGAGTGTCATCTGCTACGCGGATGACACTCTCCTCACTGCCCGGGGCAGGAACTTCAGGGAGGCGGCCTGTCTGGCCTCGGCCGGCGGATCGTTGGTCGCAGGAAGGATCCGCCGCTTGGGGTTGAAGGTGGCGCTGAACAAGACCGAGGCCGTGTTCTTCCACGGGCCTCGGCAGCGCTGCCCTCCGGATGCCCACATCGTTGTGGAGGGCACTAGGGTGGACGTACAGACTCAGATGAAGTATCTGGGTCTGGTACTTGATAGCAGGTGGCGCTTCGGCCCACATTTCAGCGGGCTGTCGACGCGCCTGTTGAAAGCCGCGGACGCGCTGTCATGGCTCCTGCCGAACCTGGGGGGGCCTGGTGCGCTATGCCGGCGCCTGTATAGTGGCATCCTGCGGAGCATGGCCCTATACGGCGCCCCCATCTGGGAGGAGTCCCTACACAGGAGGGAGAACGCGACGGCGATCCGCAGGCCACAAAGGGCCATTGCACTGCGGGTTGCGAGGGCCTATCGTTCGGTAGGCTTTTCGGCGGCGTGCGCTCTGGCCAGCACCCCTCCTTGGGAGTTGGAGGCGTGGGTGCTCGCCAGAGTGTACGAATGGACGGCGCGCCGGAAAGCGCTCGGGGAGCGCCCCGTCGCGGAAGAGAGGGAGGCCGTGCGGAGGGAGGCGAGGGACGCCATTGTTGTCCACTGGACGCAGGACCTCGCCGCCGCCACCTTTGGCCGCCGTACCCTGGACGCGCTCGGTCCGGTCCTGCAGGACTGGCTTGAGAGGCGACACGGCTTCCTCTCCTTCCGTCTGGTGCAGGTGCTGTCAGGACACGGCTGTTTTGGCTCGTACCTGCACCGGATCGGGAGGGAGGAGACTGCGGCGTGCCACGACTGCGGCGCCGCGGAAGACAATGCGCAGCACACTCTCGAGGTGTGCCCAGCTTGGTCCGAGCGGCGCCGTAGTCTCATCGCGGAGATCGGACAGGACCTCTCACTCCCCGGCGTGGTCAAATCTATGCTGGAGAGCGAGGAGTCCTGGGCAGCGGTCGCCTCCTTCTGCGAGGATGTCATCTCGCAAAAGGAGGCGGCGGAGCGCGCGCGTGAGGAAGACCCTCTCGCTGCACCGCTCCGAAGACGAAGGAGAGGTCGGAGAAGAGGTCGTTTTCTCCCTCCTCCTGGTGGTGACACGCGGGCGACCGGCACGGGGGTGCCTCCGCCCGCATTGCACTCGTCATCGCCTTCGTCCGTCATTCCCGGCCCTCTCCCTACGGGGAGGGCGTGATGGGTTGGGTGGGTGTTCGTCGGAGGAGGACTGGACGCAAAGGCTGCGCCGGTCTCCCAGTCCCCCTCCAGTAAGACGATGCGGGAATGCCGCTGGGTCGTTTTAGTGGGTATACCGGGCTTAGCTCGGGGAGTCCCACATAGCCCCCCGCTCCCCCGAGCGGGAGGTATGCGTAACGCATTTTTTCCCAGCGCAAAAAAAAAAAAAAAAAAAAAAAAAAAAAAAAAAAAAAAAAAAAAAAAAAAAAAGGTTAGGTTAGCCGTACTACGTCCCCCCTCGTGACAACTGGGTGGGTGACCTGGACGGCTCGGTGGCCATCATCGGCGGGGCTCTTGCCGACCCGTCCCGAGGTCACGGCTGGGTGGCCGCCCTCGCGGACGGCATTGGCACTGTTGGGGCGTATTTCTCGCCCAACAAGAGCCTCGCCGACTTCGAGAGCTTCCTTGTCGAGTTGGGTGCCGTCGTGAACAGGTACCACCCTCGCCCGGTGCTGTTGCTCGGGGATCTCAACGCCAAGTCTGCGGCGTGGGGATCCCCGGTCACCGATGCCAAGGGCGAGGCGTTGGAAGAGTGGGCGGTCACGACCGGCTTGACCGTCCTGAATCGGGGTTCGGTATACACGTGCGTGCGGCAGCGGGGTGGATCCATAGTGGACGTTTCGTTCGCTAGCCCTGCTGTCGCGAGCCGTGTCCGCGACTGGCGTGTCGCCGTGGAGGTGGAGACGTTGTCGGATCACCGCTACATTCGTTTCGATGTCTCCGCCCAGACCACGGGCGGCCGCGGTCCATCGGCCCCGAGAACGGACGGTCCGCGTTGGGCGCGCAAGCGCCTCGACAGGGAGCTACTCGAGGAGGCCGCTATTGTGCAGGCCTGGATCCGGGAGTCGGCGACGACCGGACCCGTCGACGTCGAAGAGGAGGCGCAGTGGTTCCACGGGGCGATGACGCAAATTTGTGACGCGTCCATGCCCCGGGTCCACATACAACCCAGAAGGCGCCAGGTGTACTGGTGGTCCGCCGAGATCACGCAGTTGCGCATCTCGTGCGTGGAGGTGAGACGCCAGTACACCCGATACCGAAGAAGACGTCGTCGGGTCCCTGACGAAGAAGCCGCGCTGTATGAGGTGTACCGCGCGGCTAAGGAGGCTCTGTGGCTGGCCATTGGCGAGGCGAAGACGCGAGCTAGGGAGGAGATGTTGGAGACTCTGAACCGGGATCCGTGGGGGCGTCCTTATCGCTCGGTCCGGGGGAAACTCGGACCATGGGCACCCCCGCTTACGGAGAGTCTCCAACCAGAGCTGCTGGAGGACGTGGTCGCAGCCCTCTTCCCAGCACGAGCGGAGCACAGTCCGCCGCCGATGGCACTGCCCACAGCCGCAGAGCCTGAAGAGAACGCCAGCGTCCCAGAGGTGACACAAGCAGAGCTGAGGGCGGCCGTGATGCGGCTCCGGGCAAAGAACACTGCCCCGGGGCCCGATGGGATTCACGGCTGCGTGTTGGCCCTCGCTCTGAAGGAGCTTGAGCCCCAACTGAGAGGACTCTACACAGCGTGCCTAGAGCAGGGCCAGTTTCCCACTCAGTGGAAATCTGGACGTCTGGTCCTGCTCAGGAAGGCGGGGCGCCCTGCGGACTCACCGTCCGCGTACCGGCCCATAGTGCTGCTGGACGAGGTGGGAAAGCTGTTCGAGCGGATAGTCGCAGCCCGCCTCGTCAGCCACTTGTGCGGAGAGGGGCCGGACCTGGCGGAATGCCAGTTCGGGTTTCGGCATGGGCGCTCCACTATCACGGCGATATCGCGTGTGAGAGTCCTGGCGGAGGAAGCGGTGTCCCGGGGTGGGGTGATGTTGGCGGTGTCCTTGGACATATCCAACGCCTTCAACACCCTGCCCTGGAGTTGTATTCGGGAGGCACTGCGCTATCATCGAGTGCCTCCCTACCTCCGCCGCGTAGTTGGGGCTTATTTAGCGGAGAGGTGTGTCACCTATCTGGGACGTGATGGCAGACACCAGCGCCCCATGTCGTGCGGCGTTCCACAGGGTTCGGTCTTGGGCCCGCCCCTGTGGAACATCGGGTACGACTGGGTGCTGAGGGGCGAGCTCCAGCCGGGAGTGGACCTGACGTGTTACGCTGACGACACGCTGGTCACTGCCCGGGGGAGCTCGTACAGGGAGGCAGCGTTGCTGGCGACGGCTGCGGTCTCACAGGTGGTGAGCCGCATACGTCGCCTCGGCTTGGAGGTGGCCCTCAACAAGTCGGAGGCCATAGCTTTTCATGGCCCCCGGCGGGCACCGCCGCCGGGATCACACATCGTGGTCGGGGGGGTCCGAATCGCTGTCGAGTCCACCATGAAGTACCTAGGATTGGTGCTCGACAGCCGGTGGGATTTCGGCCCCCACTTCCGGCGGCTGGCGCCCAAGTTGATGGGCGCGGCTGGGGCGCTGTCAACGCTGCTTCCCAATCTGGGGGACCCGAGCACCGCCTGCAGGCGGTTATACGTGGGGATCGTGCGATCGATGGCCCTTTACGGGGCCCCGATCTGGGCGGCTGACCTGACGGCCAGCACTATCACTGTTCTGCGGAGGCCGCAGAGGGTGATGGCCGTCAGAGTCATCAGGGGTTATCGCACGATCTCCTACGAGGCGGCTTGCGCACTGGCCGGATCTCCGCCATGGGACCTGGAGGCGAAAGTTCTCGCGTCACTGTATCGGTGGCGCGAGGACGCGCGGGAGCGCGGCGAGCGACTGATGCAGCGACACATCGAGCTGCGTCGGTCGCAGCTGCGCGAGGTCCTGGTGGCGGAATGGCGGGACAGGCTTTCACGCCCTTCCGCCGGCCTCGTCACTATCGAGGCCATCCGGCCAGTGCTCGACCTTTGGCTCGGGAGAAGGCACGGCTCCCTGACGTTTCGTGCGACACAGGTCCTTTCGGGACATGGCTGTTTCGGGAAGTTCCTGTGTCGCATAGGCAGGGAGCCGGACGCTCGGTGTCACCACTGCGTCGACTGTCGGGAGGACACGGCGCGGCATACGCTGGCAGAGTGTGCCGCTTGGGAGGAGCCGCGCCGTGACCTCATCTCTGTGGTGGGCAGTGACCTCTCGCTACCGGCCGTAGTCCAATCTATGGTCGGCGGCGAGGAGTCCTGGGACGCGGTGGTCTCCTTCTGCGAAACAGTTATCTCGCAGAAGGAGGCTGCGGAAAGGGAAAGAGAGATCTCGACCTCTGACCCCGCCCGCAGCAGGCGCACCGGGCGTCGGAGGAGGGCGTATGCTGCCCTCTTCCGGCCCCCCTAACTGGGTCCAGGGGCGGCGGACTTGGGGACGTCTGTCGCCCCCCATTCGTCCGGACCCGAGGTGGCGGCGCGAGGTGTTCCCGTGCGCCCCTCTCTGAAGTCACGGAGGGTGTTTAACACCTCACTCCCTCCGTAGACGCGAGGTGGCCCGCAGAGGCGGGCCGGCACCAGCCGGGGATTACGGATGTGGTATACGTTCCCGCGATCCCCGGCGTAGGTGAGAGACGGAACACCGGGGTGGTTTTAGTCAGTAAGAGTCTGACAGACCCCTCCGCCCGCCCCAGGGTGGAGGACATCCATGAGGATTTCCCCCCGTAAAAAAAAAAAAAAAAAAAAAAGGTTAGGTTAGGTTAGGTTGGGGGACCACCCCACAGTGCTTGCGTCCACGTCGCGTCCCCTGGAAACGACCCAGTTCTGTCACCGTAACGGAGTGGCAGACTGGGATCGGCCAAAGTGCACTGTGCATCGTAGCTCACATTCTCGACTTGCTGTTACGATTTCGCGGGAGGCTATGCCTGCTCCACCGCGGGACGCCCTAGGGCGTTTTTTAAAACCCAAAGGCCCTTCTAAGGGCCAACCAAAAGGCCCTTCTCAGGGCCACTCTGACGCTTCAGCGTCAGAAGCTAGCCGCGCGCCGTCTGCAGCTAGCTTCAGGGCGGTTGCGATGTCAGACTCGGAGAGCGAGTCCCTGGCAAGCGTCTCCGACGCAGAGGAAATCCGTTCGCGGAAGCGCGAATTCCGGAAGGCGACATCCGAGGGTTCCTCGGCCTCGGGCTCGACTGGCAAGTCGAAGCCCAAAAAGGTGGCAACAGCCGCGGACTCGCATGTCGCGGGTCTCGCGGACGCCCAACGCGAGCTAGACCTGGCTCGGCGGACGCTGTACCAGCAGGAGCTGGAAGAGCGCGTTGCTGCCAAGGAGCAGCGTGCTCGTGCTGCTCGGACCAGGTCTGGGTACGGTGCGTCTCGCGTTTTGTACGCGGACCACTCCCTGGCCGAGCTTGAGCGGATGGCGGAGGAGGATGAGGAAGAGATCGTGGAGGTCGCCTCTAAGTCCTCCAACCTGAAGGGCACGTTTCAGAAGGCCCTCAAATGCCGTGCTGCGAGCCTGCGCGGCATAGTCGAGGAGCTGGTCCGGAGGACAGCGACCGACGAGACGCGGCAACTGCAGGCGAAGGTCGATCGCCTGCAGTCGGAGGTCAGCCAGCTTCATCAGAAGTTGGCTGACGCCACCGCCCGGCCAGCGGTAGACCCCAGACCTGCGGTGGAAGCCCCCTCTTCCAACCTTGAGGATATAATCCGAAAGGTCGTTATGGAGGAGCGGGCGTTCACTAGAGCCTGCATTGCAGGTATTGAGGACCGGCTCTTGCCGGAACAACGCCTCCGGCCCCCGCTTGCGGCGGACAAGAGGCGTGAAGAGCCGGGGCCGTCCTCAACTAAGGCGGACAAGAGGCGTGAAGAGCCGGGACCGTCCCCACCAGGAGAGGACGCGCTTCTCCCTTCCACCACTCCGGCCAACGATGCAGGTTGGACTGAAGTGGTCAAGAAGGGGAAGGGGAAGGGCAAGGGAAAGGGCAAGGCAACGGCCGCTCCCGCCACCCCCGACGCCGAACCTGCCAGCCAGCAGTCGCAGGTAACTGGGAAGGGTAAAAGAAAACGGAGGAGGAGAAATCCCCCTCAGTCGGCAGCCGTCGTGGTGACGCTCACCGCGGAGGCTGCAGAAAGAGGGGAGACGTACGCGTCCATTTTAGTGCGGGCGCGTGCCAATGCCGATCCCACCCAACTGGGAATCGGCAAAGTTTCTTGCCGGCGGACCCAAACCGGGGCTCGGATATTCGAGTTCCCGGGTGCGGAGGGCAGTGCCAGCGCCGACCTCTTCGCAGCCAAGCTGCAGGAGGCCGTCGCGGACGTGGCCAAGGTGGCCCGACCAGTAAAGCTGGCGGCGGTGGAGGTGGCCGACCTTGACGACTCGGTCACTAAAGAGGAGGTGGTGGCCGCGGTCGCATCCATTGGTGGCTGTAGTGTCGCAGCGGTGCAAGCCAGGGATATAAGACCTGGCCGCGGTGGCATGGGCACTATTCGGCTCGAGTGCCCAGTCGCCGCTGCTAAAGCCGTCGTCGACAAGGGACGGCTCTGCGTAGGCTTCAGCTCGGGTGCAGTCCGAGCACTTGTAGACCAGCCTCTGCGCTGCTACAGGTGCTTCGGTATCGGCCACACCCGAGCCCTTTGTCCGTCCCAGGTCGACAGGACGGACAGTTGCTACCGCTGCGGCAAGGTCGGCCACAAAGCCGTGTCCTGCACTGCCGCCAAGCCACACTGCCTAGTGTGTGCCGCCAGTGGCCGCCCGGCAGACCACATGATGAAGGGGAGGATGTGCAATCCCCCTGCCAAGAAGGGCAAAGCGCAGGCGCCAGTCGGGCCTGCCGCTAGCACGGCTGCGGAGGAGGGGGGTGCGATGACTATTGATGGATAGAGTCGAGCATCGCATCCTCCAGGCGAACGCCAACCACTGCCGGGCTGCCCAGGATCTGCTGATGCAGACCATGGCCGAGTGGTTGGTGGACTTGGTGGTGGTCGCTGAGCCTTACTCGGTCCCTGCCAATTGGGTAGGCGATCGAGACGGCTTGGTGGCAGTAGTGTCGCGGTCTTCCACGGACTCCCCTCCCCTCTCGCTTTTAGAGAAGGGTCAGGGATACGTGGCCGCCGCGTGGGGAGATTTAGCCCTTGTGGGGGTCTATTTCTCCCCGAACCGCCCTCTCGCAGACTTTGAGGAGTTTCTCGAAACCCTCACTGCCGTTGTAGGGAGGGCGGCGCCACGCCAGGTCGTGGTGCTGGGCGACCTGAACGCCAAGTCGGAGGCCTGGGGCAACCCGGCTGCCTCCTGCAACGTCCGGGGCCGCGCCGTCGAGTTTTGGTCGACGTCTTGCGGTGTGTCCCTCCTCAACAGGGGGTCGGTCCACACGTGTGTGCGGCAACGCGGAGGTTCGGTGGTTGACGTGTCGTTTGCCACCCCCTTGCTAGCCGCACGCATCGTGAACTGGCGGGTGGAGACGGTGGAGACCATGTCGGACCACAGATATGTGCGGTTCGACATCTCCACCTCGAGTTCGAGCTCCCGGGGGGAGATGGCCCGCTCTGGCAGGTCTCCCTTCCCTCGGTGGGCTCTCACTCGCTTGGACCGGGAGGCAGCCAAGGAGGCGGCCTTCTTGCAGGACTGGCCGTCGCCCCCTGTTGAGGTCCTGGACGTTGACGTCGCAGCCGTGCAGCTCAGGGGATCCCTGACCGAAGTGTGCAACTCCAGCATGCCTCGATCTCGCCGTCCCCCTCCCCGTCGTGCCGTCTATTGGTGGACGGAGGAGTTGGCGAGGCTCCGTGCCAACTGCGTGGCGGCCAGGAGGGCCTACACGCGGAGCCGACGGCGCAGCGCACGTGATCTGGCAGCCGAGGACCTCCTGTACGCCTCTTACAGAGAGGCGCAGGCGGCCCTCGGGTCGGCTATGTGCGCTGCCAGGGACGCGGCGAACGCCGAGATGCTGGAGAGTCTCGACCGGGATCCCTATGGGAGACCGTACAAGGCGGCGCGGAACAAGTTGCGCCCCCACGGTCCCCCGCTGACCGAGACCCTCGAGCCGGCCCTGCTGGATGGGGTGGTTCGGTCCTTGTTTCCACGCAGGACCGAATTCACCCCACCAACGATGGATCCTCCACAGAGGGAGGCGTCACAGGACGAGGAGGTCCCTCCGGTGACGGCGGAGGAGTTTAGCGCGGGGTTGTTCAGCCTCCGCGCAAAAAAGACGGCCCCTGGACCGGACGGCGTTCCAGCACGGGTGGTAGCCATAGCTGCCGCTCAAATGGAGGACAGGTTTCGGGACCTTTTCAGCGCGTGCCTTACCGCTGGGAGGTTCCCGAAGCTTTGGAAGGAGGGGCAGCTATGCCTACTGCGCAAGGAGGGACCTCCTGTCGATTCCCCCTCGGCGTACCGGCCCATCGTTCTGCTCGATGAGGTCGGTAAATTGTTCGAGGGGATCATCGCCAGTCGGCTGAACAGCCATCTGCGGAGGGTCGGCCCGGACCTGTCGGACGCCCAGTTTGGTTTCCGACAGGGTCGGTCGACCATCGATGCGCTGGCCCTACTCAAGGGTCAGGTGAAGGGGGCGTTTGAGGCGGGGGACGGAGTGCTGGCGGTGTCATTCGACATAGCCAACGCCTTCAACTCCGTTCCCCACTCGACGATATTGGAGGCGCTCCGGTATCATGGAGTGCCCCAGTACTTGAGGGACCTGCTGGCCGACTACTTGGAGGACCGCGAGGTCCTCCTTGTAGACAAATCGGCCACTCTGAGGCGGTACGGCGCAGAGTCCGGTGTTCCACAGGGGTCGGTGCTAGGCCCTCCTTTGTGGAACATCGGATTCGATTGGCTCCTGCGGGGAGCCCTGCTCCAGGGCACGAGTGTCATCTGCTACGCGGATGACACTCTCCTCACTGCCCGGGGCAGGAACTTCAGGGAGGCGGCCTGTCTGGCCTCGGCCGGCGGATCGTTGGTCGCAGGAAGGATCCGCCGCTTGGGGTTGAAGGTGGCGCTGAACAAGACCGAGGCCGTGTTTTTCCACGGGCCTCGGCAGCGCTGCCCTCCGGATGCCCACATCGTTGTGGAGGGCACTAGGGTGGACGTACAGACTCAGATGAAGTATCTGGGTCTGGTACTTGATAGCAGGTGGCGCTTCGGCCCACATTTCAGCGGGCTGTCGACGCGCCTGTTGAAAGCCGCGGACGCGCTGTCATGGCTCCTGCCGAACCTGGGGGGGCCTGGTGCGCTATGCCGGCGCCTGTATAGTGGCATCCTGCGGAGCATGGCCCTATACGGCGCCCCCATATGGGAGGAGTCATTACACAGGAGGGAGAACGCGACGGCGATCCGCAGGCCACAAAGGGCCATTGCACTGCGGGTTGCGAGGGCCTATCGTTCGGTAGGCTTTTCGGCGGCGTGCGCTCTGGCCAGCACCCCTCCTTGGGAGTTGGAGGCGTGGGTGCTCGCCAGAGTGTACGAATGGACGGCGCGCCGGAAAGCGCTCGGGGAGCGCCCCGTCGCGGAAGAGAGGGAGGCCGTGCGGAGGGAGGCGAGGGACGCCATTGTTGTCCACTGGACGCAGGACCTCGCCGCCGCCACCTTTGGCCGCCGTACCCTGGACGCGCTCGGTCCGGTCCTGCAGGACTGGCTTGAGAGGCGACACGGCTTCCTCTCCTTCCGTCTGGTGCAGGTGCTGTCAGGACACGGCTGTTTTGGCTCGTACCTGCACCGGATCGGGAGGGAGGAGACTGCGGCGTGCCACGACTGCGGCGCCGCGGAAGACAATGCGCAGCACACTCTCGAGGTGTGCCCAGCTTGGTCCGAGCGGCGCCGTAGTCTCATTGCGGAGATCGGACAGGACCTCTCGCTCCCCGGCGTGGTCAAATCTATGCTGGAGAGCGGGGAGTCCTGGGCAGCGGTCGCCTCCTTCTGCGAGGATGTCATCTCGCAAAAGGAGGCGGCGGAGCGCGCGCGTGAGGAAGACCCTCTCGCTGCGCCGCTTCGAAGACGAAGGAGAGGTCGGAGAAGAGGTCGTCTTCTCCCTCCTCCTGGTGGTGACACGCGGGCGACCGGCACGGGGGTGCCTCCGCCCGCATTGCACTCGTCACCGCCTTCGTCCGTCATTCCCGGCCCTCTCCCTACGGGGAGGGCGTGATGGGTTGGGTGGGTGTTCGTCGGAGGAGGACTGGACGCAAAGGCTGCGCCGGTCTCCCAGTCCCCCTCCAGTAAGACGATGCGGGAATGCCGCTGGGTCGTTTTAGTGGGTATACCGGGCTTAGCTTGGGGAGTCCCACATAGCCCCCCGCTCCCCCGAGCGGGAGGTATGCGTAATGCATTTTTTCCCAGCGCAAAAAAAAAAAAAAAAAAAAAAAAAAAAAAAAAAAAAAAAAAAAGGTTAGGTTAGGTTAGATTTTTTTTTTTTTTTTTTTTTTTTTTTTTTTTTTTTTTTTTTTTTTGCTTTTCCCCGTTCATGGTAACAACGGGATCTTATTATTCTAGTTTAATCATTCGTTCAGGTTCTCTCATTTATTCTTCGCACTTAGCGCTTCACACACTCTCTTTCATACATCCTATACATTCTTTGCCGGGCGAAAGACTCCCGCTATTCTATCTGTTTTCTGCTGTCCTTTTATTTTTATTTATATAGGGTTTTTAGGTACACAGTTTTGTTTCACTACAGTTTTGAGTAGACATTTTCTCGAGTTACTTACAGTAGATTTAACAGCTCTATTCTTAACGTTTTATGTTGACATTTCTTCTATTTGCTATTTTTTGTACATATTATTACTTACTTTATTATAATTTCTGTGTGGACATTTTCTCCTGTTACTATATTATATTTGTACATATTGTTTAGATAATTTATCCTTATTGCTATATTGTACTTGTACATTTGCTTCCATATTTTAATAAATCAAACAGTTCCATTGTACCAACATTTTTGTGTGGCCTTTTAACTTTTACTATTTAATATTTATACATATATGTTTCCTTATTCTGATATAGTTTTATTTCTTACGTGATACGTTATTATTTTCTACCTTATATGTCTAATCTATTCTTACATTACTAGTTCTATGTGTCCATTTACTTATTCTACAGTTTTTATTAGGCAAGGCTTATACTAGTATTATATTTAGATTTTTATTACAGACATTGTTTAATTTGGGTTTTACCGATGATTTTATTATTTGATTTAGAAGTTTTTTAGGATAGAGTTTAGACCTTTCTTTATTTGCGTTTTAGGCTGTTATAGGGAAAAAGGGTGGGGGGGAGATAGGGGGATAAAAAAGGGGGGGTAAGGTAAGGGGGTGGATTCTTTTACTTATTTTTTGCGTTTATTTGTCTTTTTTTTTGAGGTTGCGGCAATAATATATATATATACTTACGATATAACATATTTATTGACATTTCTTATGCTCGTTGTCTTTCTAAGTTTAGGGGGTTTTGGGATGCTTGCTTGATATTACCATTTATATAAAATATATATTTAATATATCTAGCAAGGGGGGGCGGTTCATACATACGCCGTTGTCGTCCGGGCCAGATAGTCCCATTTCTTGCGGACCGGGCACTCCACGCTGAACGCGTTGTGCTCGGTCCTCTGGAGCTTTGAGTGCAAGCAGTTGCAGCACTGCGGTTCATTGCCTGCGACAAATTCCGCGCATTGGTCGCGCATATGCGGTCCTCCGCAGTGGCTGCACCTGTCTGCACTCTCCGTACAAAATTTTCGGCCATGCCCAAATGCTAAGCATTTAGTGCATTGGATGAGCGGCGACTGGTCCTCAGGTTTACTAAGAGCCCTGTCCTTAAACCATCCTTATATACTAATTACTTTAAATTTTTATTGCAAGCTTACTTGCTCTATATTATTCTCTATACATCATTTTCTTTTCTTATTTGCTAATATTGCTTTATTCTATTCTTACTTAATTATATTCTAATACATTTATTGCATTCTTTGCAGCCCTATATTATATCTATTTCTTTTCCATTTTTATTGCAAGCTTACTTGCTCTACTTTATTCTCTACATATTACTTTGCTATTCATATTTACTTATGTTACCTTATTCTATTCGTATTTACTTAATTATTCTAATACATTTATTTCTATCTTTCTTGCCCCTATCTTATATCTATTTGCTTTCCATTTTCTTTGCAACAGTGTTGCTCTACCATTTATTTCTATTACATTAAACTTAGATCTACGGTGTCTTTTGTTAATCTATATTTATACAGTATTTATTAGACTACATAACTTAGGTTAACTAATGTTATATATTACATTATATAATATAGTTACACCTGTATGTGCTACGTTTTATTTCTATCTACAGCTTTTTTGGCAACAGTTTCACAAAACTCTATAAAGTCACCTCTCAGATCTTTACTCGCTATTATTTCTGCTATGTTTTCGGTTTTTAGGTTTCTGTCTATTTTTATTTCGAGGTTATACCTTAGGTTTGCGAAAATTGGGCACTCCACTAACAAATGCTCTACATTTTCATCTTTGCCTGTGTCACAGAGGCACGCCGGACTCTCCTTGCGTTTGAATCTATTCAAGTACTCGGAGAATCCGCCGTGCCCCGTTAGCACTTGCACCAGCAACGGATAGAGTTTTATATGCTTTATTAATTTGTAAGCCTTAAGGGCATCGGGAAAGAACATTTTTGTGGTCGACGCGGTGGTTCCTGTGGTGTACCTACGGTTCCATTCCTCCAGCGTATCTTTGCGGATCTGTCGCTTAATGAAGGATATCGGGCATCTATCATAATCCGGTTTTGTCTTCAATCTCACAGCTGCCTCTTTTGCCAATTCGTCGGCTCTCTCATTTCCCTCCAATCCTACGTGTGCTTTAATCCAAAATAATCTAATTATTTTGTCCTGTTCTATAACTTGTTGGATATTTTGTCTTATTGTTACCACCAGGGGATGGAGGGAAATACCACGTGTTACCGCCTCAAGAGCCGACCTAGAGTCGCTGTAAATATTGAAGCCGCCGCCGGATCTTCCTTTCGCCATTTCGGTGGCCTTCACCAATGCTAGTAATTCCGCTTGGTAGACGGTGCAGAACTGCTCCAGTTTAAGCTTTTTGGTCATAGTTTCTACGGCACCATCCCATAGGGATATAGCCGCACCGACTTTATCGTCGATTTTGCTGCCGTCTGTATAAATTTTAAACCTAGTTTCCTCTTGCTGGGCCAGTTCTGCATCGTTCACCACTGATTTAAATTCAATCGCCTTTTGGGTCGCTGGGTGTGGTGTGTACGCAAATGGTGTAGGTTTCTCCACTCTCCTATCGCCAACCACTCTCAGGGAGTAACCTTTCTTTATTTCATAAAGCGAGGCTGCTTCCTTGATCCTAAGATCTAATGGAAGCATACCTGAGAGTAGCAGTGCCGCGTTTAGTGAAGTGGTCCTGTACGACTTGACCATCTTCTGCACAAATCCACGTTGGACCTCGTTGAGATGCCTCCTCGTCCCTATTTTCTCCGCTGCTGGGGCCCAGGCGCTTGCTGCGTACATAATTATAGGCTCCACTACAGCGATATATATTGTTCTGATTATCTCCGGCGAGAGTCCCCACTCCACCTTGGCTGCCTTTGCCAGCTTTTTATAGATGTTTAATGCCTTACGGCAGACGTTTGCCACGTGTGTATTAAACGTCAGCTTCTCGTCAATTGTCAGCCCAAGTATTTTTATTTCCTTCGACATGGCTATGTCGACCCCTCCCATGTTCAGAAGTGGTGTGTCGTGCTTCAACTTGTTCGTAATAACCATCGCCTTTGTTTTCTGAGGTGCGAACTTAAGCTTATTCACTTCACCCCACTCCTGGACATGCCTTAGGGCTTCATTAGCCTGTCTCTGGACCTCGAGTGCAGTCTCTCCGGAGACAACCAGAACAACGTCGTCCGCAAAAGCCTGACAGTAATCGCCTCTCTTGTCCAAATTATCAAGCAACGGATTCAACAGCAAGTTCCAAAAGGTGGGTCCTCCTATGGAGCCCTGGACGCATCCCTTTGTGGTTGTCTTCAGAACTTCTGCTCCTGCGTACCTAACCCGGACTCTTCGGTTCGTCAGGTAACTATCCATCACTCTACGGATGTTTTTTGGGCAATTTGTTTCTGCTAATCTGCATTTTATGGCAGGCCACCAAGCGCTGTCGAAGGCTCCCTCTATGTCCAAAGATATGACTACTATTAACTTGCGCTCTTTGAGCTTTGTTCGAATATGTTTCATAAGGTCATAGAGGGAGTCTTCGGTGCTGCGCTGTGGTGTGAACCCATACTGCCTAGCGTTCATATTTTTGATGGTATGCCACCTGACTCGCCGTATTAACATCTTTTCCCAAATCTTTCCTAACACCGGCAACAGTCCAATAGGCCGGTAAGATTTGGGTTTAGTATAGTCATCTTTCCCAGGTTTGCGCAGAACCACCACCACTGCTTCCTTCCATACCGTGGGGAAAAGGGAAAGACTTAGGCACTTATTTAGTAGCGCCAAGAAAAGCTCCTGATTCCCGACGATGGCCACTCTGCAAATGTCTGCCGTAAGCCCGTCCAGTCCAGGAGCCTTCTTGGGGCTAAAGCTATATACAGCCCACCTGAGTTCCTCCGCCGTAAATGGGGGGTCAGATGGCTCATCATCTTCGCCCTCATTCACTTTTTCTGCCTTTTCCCTTACCAACTTATGGGCTAGACTGTCCACCCGGAACTCGTCTTCAGGGTAGAAGATCTCTGACAAAGCCCGGGCTGACTGTTCGCCATCCAAGACTCTGCCATTCTGGATCAGGGGGATATCCTCCTGCCTGGTGGTAGTGCGTCCTATTACCCTATATATCCCATCCCACATACTCTCCCTTTCTTGTTTCCCACAGAACTCTTTCCATCCGGTTGTTCTGGCCTTTTCCGCAAGCTGCTGGTAATCTTCCTTCGCTTGTAGATATGCTTGTACGACGCTTTCTCTTCGAACTTGTGCGGCATTTGCAATGCGTCTTTTCAGCGTTTTGAGCTCTGTCTTCTTTTGTGTCAGTTCTTCTGTCCACCAAGGCAATACTGCTTTCTGTTTTCGTTTAATTTTAGGTATATTTATTTCGCATGCTTCTTCTATAACTTTAGTGTATTCTACTATTCTATTATTAAGTTCTTCTACTGTCTCTATTTTTGCGATTTCTTCAAGGTTTAATTTCTTTGTTTCCCAATTTTGTGTTATGTACTTTTTGAACTCTATCCAGTCTGCCTTCCTCGTGTTATACTTTCTGGTCGTTCTTTTTATGTCTGTCCCTTTTGATCTTTCCAGGTTGACTTCGAACAGTATTGCCTTGTGATCTGACACTGTTAAGTCTCCATCTAGCCTCCAGTTCGCAATTTTCCCAAGCATATCCATTGTACAGACTGTAATATCCACGCAGCTTGTGTATCTCCTGCCTCCTCTGTGGTAGTCGTATGTGGGCTGGGATCCCCGGTTCAGGATATGAAGTTCCAGTTCGTCCAGCGCCCCCGCAAGCTGCTCTCCCCTCTTGTTGGTTTCTCTACTCCCCCACCATATGTTCCAGGCATTTACATCTCCACCCAGTATCGCGCGCTTGTATCCGGCTTCATGCATTGTTTTTTGGATATGCGTTACATCCGACTCTATTTGCCCGTCCCCTTCCAGGTATACCGAGATGACAGTAATTTCCCAGGCTTCAGTTCTCAATCGCGCCACTGCGATATTCTCTGTAGTCAACATTGGGCACTGGGTTATGTCAATGTCGTCGTCAAACACTGCAATGGCGGACTTGATGGTTTTGTCCGTATTTCCTTCACACTGCAGTATTCGGGCGCCCTGGTAGGTCTTCATTCTTCTGTTAGAGCCAGTATACGGTTCTTGGAGTAACGCAAAAGCCACTTTCCTCTTCATTGCCTCTATTATTAACTCGTCTGTTGCTTGTTTACACCTTTGCAGGTTGGCCTGTATTGCGCGATACTGGTGTCTTCCTGGTTCGGTTGGTCTGCGGTTGTCGTTGTTGCCCGTATCAACGTCAGCAGTAGGCCACAGTGGACCTTGCTAGGGTTTCCCACTTTCTCCGAACCGGGCAATCTGGGCTGAAGGCGTTGTGCTCTACGTGGTCCATTTTGGCCTTCTGACAGTTTCTGCATGTTGGTGCTTCCGCTGCGAGGTAATCCACACATTCCGTTCGGAGGTGAGGGCCTCCGCAGTGGGCACATCTGTCCTCCTCTTCACTGCAGGTTTTCTTGCTATGCCCATAGCCTAGGCATCGTGAACACTGGACAAGTGGCGATTGGTCTTCTGCCCTCAGTCTCTGCATATCAATATGGACACTAGTTGCTGTTGTCAGGATGCCCCAAACTTGCGGGGACACGCTGAGCACTACATGTTGTTGGTGTGGATTCCGTGCATTCTTTTTATACCTAATTGCAGCTCTGTAGTTTTCTTCTCTCACACCTTTCCAGAGATTTTTATTTTGTGTGCGGAGCGCCTTTAGGATGTCTTCTTCTGTGTTATATTTGTTGACATTCTTGATGATTACTAGAGGGTCTTTATTCTTGACCTCCTCTACTCTAAGGTTCGCTCCTTCTCTGGTAAGTTTATCCCTTACCCTGTCAACTTCAGTCTTGGTCTTACACCCCAGTATTACTTTTCGGTCTCTTGCCTTCCGCATCCTATCAATTTGGAATCCTTCATCCTTCGCGTTTACTGCTTTCCTGATCCTATCTATGACTTGGTCACCTGTCTCAGTCTCATCGGCAGAGGTGATTACTACCGAGTGCACCGCCGCATACTCCGGGAGTAGCCTCCTTGGAGGACCGGCCGCCACACTCGCGTAGGTCACCTGTGCCTCTGTGTCCGTCTGTTTCCTTTCCATTACTTCTCTTAGGCGCTCCATTTCGATCCTGTTCTTCTCGATCAGTTTACTATGGTCTGTCATCTTTTCTATAAGTTCTCTCTTTAGCCTGGTCGTCTCCGTTTCACCTCCTATTTCTGTTTCCCTTACGCTTTGTGGCTCATGTTGCATGGGTTTCCCACTTTTCTCGGACGTTTTTTCCGCCTCAGCTTCTTTAACAAGTTGGTAGAGCCGTTCCACTACTTTAGAGATCTCATCTTTTATCTCTTTTTTGGTATTACGGGAGCTCGCCAACTGCATTTTGGCTTTTGTGAGGCAGGCTTTTGCTTCTGAAGTCCTGCTATGGTAATAAGTGGGTTGCGACTTGGCCGGTGAAACAACTCCAATTCCATATGTCAATGTTTGCCCTTCAGACTTCGCCTCCTGTGAGAGCGCTGTCTTGGATTTGAGTTTTGGTGGGGAAGTGGTAGGGGGCTTTTTTGGAGGTGTTGGTGTTTTATAAGGCTGTGCTGCCTTTTCCCTATCAGTCTCCAATTCCCAAATGCTGCGTCTTACTGACGGACCCGCCTGTGCAGCGTTTGACTTCCCCATATCCAGACTCTCCTCCCCTTCCTTTGTCTTTTTCACAACTGGAGTTCTGATGCCAAACATTGTAAAATTTAAGATTTTAATAGGCCGGAATAAAATATATAATTAATTACGAATCCCTGTAAAGGGGGGATCAGCAACTATTTAAAAGAACGGTGAAAGATAAGTTAATTAATTAACTATCTGTCGGGTAATTTTAGTAAAACTCTGAAATATTAAGAGCAATGTCAGTGCGTCCTATTTGATCGATAGTCGTTTTAGAAAGTCCCGTTCCGATTTCAAAATTCGCAAGTAAAGTCAGATTAGCCTTTATAGAGTCTTGCTCTGTCAGTTTACCTTAAAACTAATTTAAAAATCTCTATCGCGTATCAAAGAGCCCTCGAGGCTGTCTCACATCAGTTTATCTATAAAAAGAATTCAACAAAAAATTTTACTCTATGTAGAGTCGTTCTCTATGCACCAGGGGACAGGCCTCCCCGAGCCCTTTCAGAAGAACCCGAACACGGCTACTCTAGCTCAAAGGGTTCTCGAGATACAGGTGCCCGAAAAACAGGTTATCAATTCAAGATGGCGCCGAAATTCAGTTTTTCGCAGTTATCTTACGAACCGTTACTTCAATTACCACCGTGTTTGGGCTCTCCTGAGTGGGCTCGACCCAAACTATACTCCTGAGCTATTTTCAGGCTGAAAATTTTCAGGTCCCGAAAACTCCTGAAAGGACAGTAACCAGACAGGGAGTGGTAAAATAACTTCCCCAAAGAAAACCCGAGCGCTCTACGACCTCCGGTTCCGGAGTTATCCGAATCTGAAAAGTCGTTTGACAGTTCTAGAACTGTCAAAGTCAATAAAAAACACAGCCTAACTTCTCCTCCAGTGGTCGCAGAGCGTCCGTGTTTGGACTTATTTGGTTTGTCTCAGGCCACTCTAGCCCGCAAAACCGTTTTCAGGGACCCGAAATCCCACCGCACTGAAACGCCCCAAACCAGGTCAAAAAGAAGGGTTTTATCTACCTGATCACTATACTGAAAACGGCAGCTTTCTACGTCCACCGAGTCCAAAGTTATAACGGGTTTAAGTTTTTCAAGATGGCGGCCAATATGGCGGCCGTTTAGATAAAATTGGCCCCTGTTATCCAAAAGTAACCGTGTTTGGGCTCTATGAATTGGGCTTCAAGAGCCCAGTCCAGATCTTGACTTTTTATTCCTGGAAAACTTACCCCCGATTTATCCCAGTCAAAAAACACCCCAAATTGTACACAAATCAACCACAGTTTAAAAAATTTAGACTAAAAACCTACAAATCTTAGAAATACTTAATCTAACTTACTTAATCTAACTTACAACTATTTTTAGGCAGTGGCTCCGGTGATATTTAACCCCTATTTGGTACCCTTTGCGTCAACCCCTAAATTTGAAAAATTTTTAACTCAAAAACTATGAATGATATAAAACTGAAATTTTGCATATATGCAGATAAAGTAAAGAACCTTCAGATACTAAAATAAAAATGGGGGGTCGTCGCGACAAATAATTAATTATGATTTTTTGAAAATTTTGAAATATTTGAAAAATCAATATCTACGGAACCACTTCACCTTTTTTGATGAACGAAGCGCCGTTTTGATGCTTTGGACGTCTTGCCTCGAAGCCGCTCGGTGAAGTCAGGCACACTGGACTGGAACTGGTTGCACGTGGCCACGTGGTAAGTGGTTTTTCCCAATTTTCGCCGCAGGCGGGGCCCGAAAAAATCGGGAAGCGGCCTCAAATTGTGGGCGTCGTCAGGACGCGTCGCTTGACACCAAAAAATGTATATGTCGTCGATCGTTTTTACGCAGCGTTTCACTTTTAAGATTAAGTTTTCACAGATTTTTCACTTTTTTGTGGTTTATTAAGTTTTCACGGCACTCTCACTTGCGCGCTTTTCACCAAACGATAGATCGCATTTTTCCGCACAGTTTGGTACTAAACACGATAAGAAACGGTTAAAAAATACCACTTTCGCGATTTTTCACAGAAAATTTTTGCGCGGAGCAAACTTTGGCACGTGTTATCGTCGCGGGGGGTGACCGCGGACTCTGGTTAGGTTAGGTTAGGTTAGGTTAGGTTGGGGGAGGGGGACCACCCCACAGTGCTTGCGTCCACGTCGCGTCCCCTGGAAACGACCCAGTTCTGTCACCGTAACGGAGTGGCAGACTGGGATCGGCCAAAGTGCACTGTGCATCGTAGCTCTATTGAACGCCTTGTCACTACGATTTCGCGGGAGGCTATGCCTGCTCCACCGCGGGACGCCCTAGGGCGTTTTTTAAAACCCAAAGGCCCTTCTAAGGGCCAACCAAAAGGCCCTTCTCAGGGCCAACCCAAAGGCCCTTCTCAGGGCCACTCCGACGCATCTGCGTCAGAAGTTAGCCGCGCGCCGTCTGCAGCTAGCTTCAGGACGGTGGAGATGTCAGGCTCGGACAGTGAGTCCGTGGCTAGCGTCTCCGACGCGGAAGAAATCCGGTCGCGGAAGCGCGAATTCCGGAAGGCGACATCCGAGGGTTCCTCGGCTTCTGGCTCGACGGGCAAGTCGAAGCCCAAAAAGGCGGCAACAGCCGCGGACTCGCATCTCGTGGGTCTCGCGGACGCCCAACGCGAGCTAGACCTGGCTCGGCGGACGCTGCACCAGCAGGAGCTGGAAGAGCGCGTTGCTGCCAAGGAGCAGCGTGCTCGTGCTGCTCGAACTAGGTCGGGGTATGGTGCGTCCCGCGTCCTGTACGCGGACCACTCCCTGGCCGAGCTGGAGCGAATGGCGGAGGAGGACGAGGAGGAGATTGTGGAGGTCGCCTCTAAGTCTTCAAACCTGAAGGGCACATTCCAAAAGGCCCTGAAATGTCGTGCTGCGAGTTTGCGCGGCATAGTCGAGGAGCTGGTCAAGAGGACAGCGACCGACGAGACGCGGCAACTGCAGGCGAAGGTCGATCGCCTGCAGTCGGAGGTCAGCCAGCTTCATCAGAAGTTGGCTGACGCCACCGCCCGGCCAGCGGCAGACCCCAGACCTGCGGTGGAAGCCCCCTCCTCCAACCTTGAGGATATAATCCGAAAGGTCGTAATGGAGGAGCGGGCGTTCACTAGAGCCTGCATTGCAGGTATTGAGGACCGGCTCTTGCCGGAACAACGCCTCCGGCCCCCGCTTGCGGCGGACAAGAGGCGTGAAGAGCCGGGGCAGTCCTCAACTAAGGCGGACAAGAGGCGTGAAGAGCCGGGACCGTCCCCACCAGGAGAGGACGCGCTTCTGCCTTCCACCACTCCGGCCAACGATGCAGGTTGGACTGAAGTGGTCAAGAAGGGGAAGGGGAAGGGCAAGGGGAAGGGCAAGGCAACGGCCGCTCCCGCCACCCCCGACGCCGCACCTACCAGCCAGCAGTCGCAGGTAACTGGGAAGGGTAAAAGAAAACGGAGGAGGAGAAATCCCCCTCAGTCGGCAGCCGTCGTGGTGACACTCACCGCGGAGGCTGCGGAAAGAGGGGAGACGTATGCGTCCATTTTAGTGCGGGCGCGTGCCAATGCCGATCCCACCCAACTGGGAATCGGCAAAGTTTCTTGCCGGCGGACCCAAACCGGGGCTCGGATATTCGAGTTCCCGGGTGCGGAGGGCAGTGCCAGCGCCGACCTCTTCGCAGCCAAGCTGCAGGAGGCCGTCGCGGACGTGGCCAAGGTGGCCCGTCCAGTAAAGCTGGCGGCGGTGGAGGTGGCCGACCTTGACGACTCGGTCACTAAAGAGGAGGTGGTGGCCGCGGTTGCAGCCATTGGCGGCTGTAACGTCGCAGCGGTACAAGCCAGGGAAATTAGACCTGGCCGCGGTGGCATGGGCACCATTCGGCTCGAGTGCCCAGTTGCCGCTGCTAAAGCCGTCCTCGACAAGGGCCGGCTTTGCGTAGGCTTCAGCTCGGGTGCAGTCCGAGCACTTGTAGACCAGCCTCTGCGCTGCTACAGGTGCTTCGGTATCGGCCACACCCGAGCCCTCTGTCCGTCCCAGGTCGACAGGACGGACAGTTGCTACCGTTGCGGCAAGGTCGGCCACAAAGCCGAGTCCTGCACGGCCGCCAAGCCACACTGCCTAGTGTGTGCCGCCAGCGGTCGCCCGGCAGACCACGTAATGAAGGGGAGGATGTGCAATCCCCCCACCAAGAGGGGCAAAGCGCAGGCGCCAGTCGGGCCTGCCGCTAGCACGGCTGCGGAGGAGGGGGGTGCGATGACGATTGATGGCTAGAGTCGAGCATCGCATCCTCCAGGCGAACGCCAACCACTGTCGGGCTGCCCAGGATCTGCTGATGCAGACTATGGCCGAGTGGTTGGTGGACTTAGTGGTGGTCGCTGAGCCTTACTCGGTCCCTGCCAATTGGGTAGGCGATCGAGACGGCTTGGTGGCAGTGGTGTCGCGGTCTTCCACGGACTCCCCTCCCCTCTCGCTTTTAGAGAAGGGTCAGGGATACGTGGCCGCCGCGTGGGGAGATTTAGCCCTTGTGGGGGTCTATTTCTCCCCGAACCGCCCTCTCGCAGACTTTGAGAATTTTCTCGAAATCCTCACTGCCGTCGTCGGGAGGGCGGCGCCACGCCAGGTCGTGGTGCTGGGCGACCTCAACGCCAAGTCGGCGGCCTGGGGCAACCCGGCTGCCTCCTGCAACGTCCGGGGACGCGCCGTCGAGTTTTGGTCGGCGTCTTGCGGTGTGACCCTCCTCAACAGGGGGTCGGTCCACACGTGTGTGCGGCAACGCGGAGGTTCGGTGGTTGACGTGTCGTTTGCCACCCCCTTGCTAGCCGCACGCATCGTGAACTGGCGGGTGGAGACGGTGGAGACCATGTCGGACCACAGATATGTGCGGTTCGACATCTCCACCTCGAGTTCGAGCTCTCGGGGGGAGATGGCCCGCTCTGGCAGGTCTCCCTTCCCTCGGTGGGCTCTCACTCGCTTGGACCGGGAGGCAGCCAAGGAGGCGGCCTTCTTGCAGGACTGGCTGTCGCCCCCAGTTGAGGTCCTGGACGTTGACGTCGCAGCCGTGCAGCTCAGGGGATCCCTGACCGAAGTGTGCAACTCCAGCATGCCTCGGTCTCGCCGTCCCCCTCCCCGTCGTGCCGTCTATTGGTGGACGGAGGAGTTGGCGGGGCTCCGTGCCAACTGCGTGGCGGCCAGGAGGGCCTACACGCGGAGCCGACGGCGCAGCGCACGTGATCTGGCAGCCGAGGACCTCCTGTACGCCTCTTACAGAGAGGCGCAGGCGGCCCTCGGGTCGGCTATGTGCGCTGCCAGGGACGCGGCGAACGCCGAGATGCTGGAGAGTCTCGACCGGGATCCCTATGGGAGACCGTACAAGGCGGCGCGGAACAAGTTGCGCCCCCACGGTCCCCCGCTGACCGAGACCCTCGAGCCGGCCCTGCTGGATGGGGTGGTTCGGTCCTTGTTTCCACGCAGGACCGAATTCACCCCACCAACGATGGATCCTCCACAGAGGGAGGCGTCACAGGACGAGGAGGTCCCTCCGGTGACGGCGGAGGAGTTTAGCGCGGGGTTACTCAGCCTCCGCGCAAAGAAGACGGCCCCTGGACCGGACGGCGTTCCAGCACGGGTGGTAGCCATAGCTGCCGCTCAAATGGAGGACAGGTTTCGGGACCTTTTCAGCGCGTGCCTTACCGCTGGCAGGTTCCCGAAGCCCTGGAAGGAGGGGCAGCTTTGCCTACTTCGCAAGGAGGGACGTCCGGTCGATTCCCCCTCGGCGTACCGGCCCATCGTTCTGCTCGATGAGGTCGGTAAATTGTTCGAGGGGATCATCGCCAGTCGGCTGAACAGCCATCTGCGGAGGGTCGGCCCGGACCTGTCGGACGCCCAGTTTGGTTTCCGACAGGGTCGGTCGACCATCGATGCGCTGGCCCTACTCAAGGGTCAGGTGAAGGGGGCGTTTGAGGCGGGGGACGGAGTGCTGGCGGTGTCATTCGACATAGCCAACGCCTTCAACTCCGTTCCCCACTCGACGATATTGGAGGCGCTCCGGTATCATGGAGTGCCCCAGTACTTGAGGGACCTGCTGGCCGACTACTTGGAGGACCGCGAGGTCCTCCTTGTAGACAAATCGGCCACTCTGAGGCGGTACGGCGCAGAGTCCGGTGTTCCACAGGGGTCGGTGCTAGGCCCTCCTTTGTGGAACATCGGATTCGATTGGCTCCTGCGGGGAGCCCTGCTCCAGGGCACGAGTGTCATCTGCTACGCGGATGACACTCTCCTCACTGCCCGGGGCAGGAACTTCAGGGAGGCGGCCTGTCTGGCCTCGGCCGGCGGATCGTTGGTCGCAGGAAGGATCCGCCGCTTGGGGTTGAAGGTGGCGCTGAACAAGACCGAGGCCGTGTTCTTCCACGGGCCTCGGCAGCGCTGCCCTCCGGATGCCCACATCGTTGTGGAGGGCACTAGGGTGGACGTACAGACTCAGATGAAGTATCTGGGTCTGGTACTTGATAGCAGGTGGCGCTTCGGCCCACATTTCAGCGGGCTGTCGACGCGCCTGTTGAAAGCCGCGGACGCACTGTCATGGCTCCTGCCGAACCTGGGGGGGCCTGGTGCGCTATGCCGGCGCCTGTATAGTGGCATCCTGCGGAGCATGGCCCTATACGGCGCCCCCATATGGGAGGAGTCCCTACACAGGAGGGAGAACGCGACGGCGATCCGCAGGCCACAAAGGGCCATTGCACTGCGGGTTGCGAGGGCCTATCGTTCGGTAGGCTTTTCGGCGGCGTGCGCTCTGGCCAGCACCCCTCCTTGGGAGTTGGAGGCGTGGGTGCTCGCCAGAGTGTACGAATGGACGGCGCGCCGGAAAGCGCTCGTGGAGCGCCCCGTCGCGGAAGAGAGGGAGGCCGTGCGGAGGGAGGCGAGGGACGCCATTGTGGTCCACTGGACGCAGGACCTCGCCGCCGCCAACTTTGGCCGCCGTACCCTGGACGCACTCGGTCCGGTCCTGCAAGACTGGCTTGAGAGGCGACACGGCTTCCTCTCCTTCCGTCTGGTGCAGGTGCTGTCAGGACACGGCTGTTTTGGCTCGTACCTGCACCGGATCGGGAGGGAGGAGACTGCGGCGTGCCACGACTGCGGCGCCGCGGAAGACAATGCGCAGCACACTCTCGAGGTGTGCCCAGCTTGGTCCGAGCGGCGCCGTAGTCTCATCGCGGAGATCGGACAGGACCTCTCGCTCCCCGGCGTGGTCAAATCTATGCTGGAGAGCGAGGAGTCCTGGGCAGCGGTCGCCTCCTTCTGCGAGGATGTCATCTCGCAAAAGGAGGCGGCGGAGCGCGCGCGTGAGGAAGACCCTCTCGCTGCACCGCTCCGAAGACGAAGGAGAGGTCGGAGAAGAGGTCGTTTTCTCCCTCCTCCTGGTGGTGACACGCGGGCGACCGGCACGGGGGTGCCTCCGCCCGCATTGCACTCGTCACCGCCTTCGTCCGTCATTCCCGGCCCTCTCCCTACGGGGAGGGCGTGATGGGTTGGGTGGGTGTTCGTCGGAGGAGGACTGGACGCAAAGGCTGCGCCGGTCTCCCAGTCCCCCTCCAGTAAGACGATGCGGGAATGCCGCTGGGTCGTTTTAGTGGGTATACCGGGCTTAGCTCGGGGAGTCCCACATAGCCCCCCGCTCCCCCGAGCGGGAGGTATGCGTAACGCATTTTTTCCCAGCGCAAAAAAAAAAAAAAAAAAAAAAAAAAAAGGTTAGGTTGGGGGACCACCCCACAGTGCTTGCGTCCACGTCGCGTCCCCTGGAAACGACCCAGTTCTGTCACCGTAACGGAGTGGCAGACTGGGATCGGCCAAAGTGCACTGTGCATCGTAGCTCACATTCTCGACTTGCTGTTACGATTTCGCGGGAGGCTATGCCTGCTCCACCGCGGGACGCCCTAGGGCGTTTTTTTTAAAACCCAAAGGCCCTTCTAAGGGCCAACCAAAAGGCCCTTCTCAGGGCCACTCCGACGCTTCTGCGTCAGAGGCTAGCCGCGCGCCGTCTGCAGCTAGCTTCAGGGCGGTCGAGACGTCAGACTCGGAGAGCGAGTCCATGGACAGCGTCTCCGATGCGGGCGAAATCCGGTCGCGGAAGCGCGAATTCCGGAAGGTGGCATCCGAGGGTTCCTCGGCCTCGGGCTCAACTGCAGGAAAGTCGAAGCCCAAAAAGGCGGTAACAGCGGCGGACTCACACGTCGTGGGTCTCGCGGACGCCCAACGTCAGCTAGACCTGGCTAGGCGGACGCTGCACCAGCAGGAGCTCGAAGAGCGCGTTGCTGCCAAGGAGCAGCGTGCTCGTGCTGCTCGGACCAGATCTGGGTACGGTGCGTCTCGCGTTTTGTACGCGGACCACTCCCTGGCCGAGCTGGAGCGGATGGCGGAGGAGGACGAGGAAGAGATCGTGGAGGTCGCCTCTAAGTCCTCCAACCTGAAGGGCACTTTTCAGAAGGCCCTTAAATGCCGTGCTGCGAGCCTGCGCGGCATAGTCGAGGAGCTGGTCAAGAGGACAGCGACCGACGAGACGCGGCAACTGCAGGCGAAGGTCGATCGCCTGCAGTCGGAGGTCAGCCAGCTTCATCAGAAACTGGCCGACGCCACTGCCCGGCCAGCGGCAGACCCTAGACCTGCGGTGGAAGCCCCCTCCTCCAACCTTGAGGATATAATCCGAAAGGTCGTTATGGAGGAGCGGGCGTTCACAAGAGCCTGCATCGCAGGTATTGAGGACCGGCTCTTGCCGGAACAACGCCTTCGGCCCCCGCTTGCGGCGGACAAGAGGCGTGAAGAGCCGGGGTCGTCCTCAACTAAGGCGGACAAGAGGCGTGAAGAGCCGGGGCCGTCCTCAACCGCAGCGGAACAGAGGCGTGAAGAGCCGACGCTGTCCCCACCAGGAGAGGACGCGCTTCTCCCTTCCACCACTCCGGCCAACGATGCAGGTTGGACTGAAGTGGTCAAGAAGGGGAAGGGGAAGGGCAAGGGGAAGGGCAAGGCAACGGCCGCTCCCGCCACCCCCGACGCCGCGCCTCCCAGCCAGTCGCAGGTGACTGGGCAGGGAAAGGGGAAGAGGAAACGGAGGAGGAGAAATCCCCCTCAGTCCGCAGCCGTCGTGGTGACGCTCACCGCGGAGGCTGCGGAAAGAGGGGAGACGTACGCGTCCATTTTGGTGCGGGCGCGTGCCAATGCCGATCCCACCCAACTGGGAATCGGCAAAGTCTCCTGCAGGCGGACCCAAACCGGGGCTCGGATATTCGAGTTCCCGGGTGCGGAGGGCAGTGCCAGCGCCGACCTCTTCGCAGCCAAGCTGCAGGAGGCCGTCGCGGACGCGGCCAAGGTGGCCCGACCAGTAAAGCTGGCGGCGGTGGAAGTGGCCGACCTGGATGACTCGGTCACGAAAGAGGAGGTGGTGGCCGCGGTCGCAGCCATTGGCGGCTGTAATGTCGCAGCGGTACAAGCCAGGGAAATTAGACCTGGCCGCGGTGGCATGGGCACCATTCGGCTCGAGTGCCCAGTTGCCGCTGCTAAAGCCGTCCTCGACAAGGGACGGCTTTGTGTAGGCTTCAGCTCGGGTGCAGTCCGAGCACTTGTAGACCAGCCTCTGCGCTGCTACAGGTGCTTCGGTATCGGCCACACCCGAGCCCTTTGTCCGTCCCAGGTCGACAGGACGGACAGTTGCTACCGTTGCGGCAAAGTCGGCCACAAAGCCTTGTCCTGCACGGCCGCCAAGCCACACTGCCTAGTGTGTGCCGCCAGTAGCCGCCCAGCAGACCACGTGATGAAGGGGAGGATGTGCAATCCCCCCACCAAGAAGGGCAAAGCACAGGCGCCAGTCGGGCCTGCCGCTAGCACGGCTGCGGAGGAGGGGGGTGCGATGACTATTGATGGATAGAGTCGAGCATCGCATCCTCCAGGCGAACGCCAACCACTGCCGAGCTGCCCAGGATCTGCTGATGCAGACCATGGCCGAGTGGTTGGTGGACTTAGTGGTGGTCGCTGAGCCTTACTCGGTCCCTGCCAATTGGGTAGGCGATCGAGACGGCTTGGTGGCAGTGGTGTCGCGGTCTTCCACGGACTCCCCTCCCCTCTCGCTTTTAGAGAAGGGTCAGGGATACGTGGCCGCCGCGTGGGGAGATTTAGCCCTTGTGGGGGTCTACTTCTCCCCGAACCGCCCTCTCGCAGACTTTGAGAATTTTCTCGAAGTCCTCACTGCCGTCGTCGGGAGGGCGGCGCCACGCCAGGTCGTGGTGCTGGGCGACCTCAACGCCAAGTCGGCGGCCTGGGGCAACCCGGCTGCCTCCTGCAACGTCCGGGGACGCGCCGTCGAGTTTTGGTCGGCGTCTTGCGGTGTGACCCTCCTCAACAGGGGGTCGGTCCACACGTGTGTGCGGCAACGCGGAGGTTCGGTGGTTGACGTGTCGTTTGCCACCCCCTTGCTAGCCGCACGCATCGTGAACTGGCGGGTGGAGACGGTGGAGACCATGTCGGACCACAGATATGTGCGGTTCGACATCTCCACCTCGAGTTCGAGCTCCCGGGGGGAGATGGCCCGCTCTGGCAGGTCTCCCTTCCCTCGGTGGGCTCTCACTCGCTTGGACCGGGAGGCAGCCAAGGAGGCGGCCTTCTTGCAGGACTGGCTGTCGCCCCCTGTTGAGGTCCTGGACGTCGACGTCGCAGCCGTGCAGCTCAGGGGATCCCTGACCGAAGTGTGCAACTCCAGCATGCCTCGGTCTCGCCGTCCCCCTCCCCGTCGTGCCGTCTATTGGTGGACGGAGGAGTTGGCGGGGCTCCGTGCCAACTGCGTGGCGGCCAGGAGGGCCTACACGCGGAGCCGACGGCGCAGCGCACGTGATCTGGCAGCCGAGGACCTCCTGTACGCCTCTTACAGAGAGGCGCAGGCGGCCCTCGGGTCGGCTATGTGCGCTGCCAGGGACGCGGCGAACGCCGAGATGCTGGAGAGTCTCGACCGGGATCCCTATGGGAGACCGTACAAGGCGGCGCGGAACAAGTTGCGCCCCCACGGTCCCCCGATGACCGAGACCCTCGAGCCGGCCCTGCTGGATGGGGTGGTTCGGTCCTTGTTTCCACGCAGGACTGAATTTACCCCACCAACGATGGATCCTTCACAGAGGGAGGCGTCACAGGACGAGGAGGTCCCTCCGGTGACGGCGGAGGAGTTTAGCGCGGGGCTACTCAGCCTCCGCGCAAAGAAGACGGCCCCTGGACCGGACGGCGTTCCAGCACGGGTGGTAGCCATAGCTGCCGCTCAAATGGAGGACAGGTTTCGGTCCCTTTTCAGCGCGTGCCTTACCGCTGGCAGGTTCCCGAAGCCCTGGAAGGAGGGGCAGCTATGCCTACTTCGCAAGGAGGGCCGTCCGGTCGATTCCCCCTCGGCATACCGGCCTATCGTTCTGCTCGATGAGGTCGGCAAATTGTTCGAGGGGATCATCGCCAGTCGGCTGAACAGCCACCTGCGGAGGGTCGGCCCGGACCTGTCGGACGCCCAGTTCGGTTTCCGACAGGGTCGGTCGACCATCGACGCGCTGGCCCTACTCAAGGGTCAGGTGAGGGGGGCGTTTGAGGCGGGGGACGGAGTGCTGGCGGTGTCATTCGACATAGCCAACGCCTTCAACTCCATTCCCCACTCGACGATATTGGAGGCGCTCCGGTATCATGGAGTGCCCCAGTACTTGAGGGACCTGCTGGCCGACTACTTGGAGGACCGCGAGGTCCTCCTTGTAGACAAATCGGCCACTCTGAGGCGGTACGGCGCAGAGTCCGGTGTTCCACAGGGGTCGGTGCTAGGCCCTCCTTTGTGGAACATCGGGTTCGATTGGCTCCTGCGGGGAGCCCTGCTCCAGGGCACGAGTGTCATCTGCTACGCGGATGACACTCTCCTCACTGCCCGGGGCAGGAACTTCAGGGAGGCGGCCTGTCTGGCTTCGGCCGGCGGATCCCTAGTCGCAGGGAGGATTCGCCACCTGGGGTTGAGGGTGGCGTTGAACAAGACCGAGGCCGTGTTCTTCCACGGGCCTCGGCAGCGCTGCCCTCCGGATGCCCACATCGTTGTGGAGGGCACCAGGGTGGACGTACGGACCCAGATGAAGTATCTGGGTCTGATACTTGACAGCAGGTGGCGCTTCGGCCCACATTTCAGCGGGCTGTCGACGCGCCTGCTGAAAGCCGCGGACGCCCTGTCATGGCTCCTCCCGAACCTGGGGGGGCCTGGTGCGCTATGCCGGCGCCTGTATAGTGGCATCCTGCGGAGCATGGCCCTATACGGCGCCCCCATCTGGGAAGACTCTCTGCAAAGGAGGGAGAATGCGACGGCGATCCGCAGGCCACAAAGGGCCATCGCACTGCGGGTTGCGAGGGCCTATCGCTCGGTAGGCTTTTCGGCGGCGTGCGCTCTGGCCAGCACCCCTCCTTGGGAGTTGGAGGCGTGGGTGCTCGCCAGAGTGTACGAATGGACGGCGCGCCGGAAAGCGCTCGGGGAGCGCCCCGTCGCGGAAGAGAGGGAGGCCGTGCGGAGGGAGTCGAGGGACGCCATTGTGGTCCACTGGACGCAGGACCTCGCCACCGCCACCTTTGGCCGCCGTACCCTGGACGCGCTCGGTCCGGTCCTGCAGGACTGGCTCGAGAGGCGACATGGTTTTCTGTCCTTCCGTCTGGTGCAGGTGCTGTCGGGACACGGCTGTTTTGGCTCGTACCTGCACCGGATCGGGAGGGAGGAGACTGCGGCGTGCCACGACTGCGGCGCCGCGGAAGACAATGCGCAGCACACTCTCGAAGTGTGCCCAGCTTGGTCCGAGCGGCGCCGTAGTCTCATTGCGGAGATCGGACAGGACCTCTCGCTCCCCGGCGTGGTCAAATCCATGCTGGAGAGCGAGGAGTCCTGGGCAGCGGTCGCCTCCTTCTGCGAGGATGTCATCTCGCAAAAGGAGGCGGCGGAGCGCGCGCGTGAGGAAGACCCTCTCGCTGCGCCGCTCCGAAGACGAAGGAGAGGTCGGAGAAGAGGTCGTTTTCTCCCTCCTCCTGGTGGTGACACGCGGGCGACTGGCACGGGGGTGCCTTCGCCCGCATTGCACTCGTCACCGCCTTCGTCCGTCATTCCCGGCCCTCTCCCTACGGGGAGGGCGTGATGGGTTGGGTGGGTGTTCGTCGGAGGAGGACTGGACGCAAAGGCTGCGCCGGTCTCCCAGTCCCCCTCCAATAAGACGATGCGGGAATGCCGCTGGGTCGTTTTAGTGGGTATACCGGGCTTAGCTCGGGGAGTCCCACATAGCCCCCCGCTCCCCCGAGCGGGAGGTATGCGTAACGCATTTTTTCCCAGCGCAAAAAAAAAAAAAAAAAAAAAAAAAAAAAAAGGTTAGGTTAGGTTCCTGGCGGAGGAAGCGGTGTCCCGGGGTGGGGTGATGTTGGCGGTGTCCTTGGACATATCCAACGCCTTCAACACCCTGCCCTGGAGTTGTATTCGGGAGGCACTGCGCTATCATCGAGTGCCTCCCTACCTCCGCCGCGTAGTTGGGGCTTATTTAGCGGAGAGGTGTGTCACCTATCTGGGACGTGATGGCAGACACCAGCGCCCCATGTCGTGCGGCGTTCCACAGGGTTCGGTCTTGGGCCCGCCCCTGTGGAACATCGGGTACGACTGGGTGCTGAGGGGCGAGCTCCAGCCGGGAGTGGACCTGACGTGTTACGCTGACGACACGCTGGTCACTGCCCGGGGGAGCTCGTACAGGGAGGCAGCGTTGCTGGCGACGGCTGCGGTCTCACAGGTGGTGAGCCGCATACGTCGCCTCGGCTTGGAGGTGGCCCTCAACAAGTCGGAGGCCATAGCTTTTCATGGCCCCCGGCGGGCACCGCCACCGGGATCACACATCGTGGTCGGGGGGGTCCGTATCGCTGTCGAGTCGACCATGAAGTATCTGGGATTGGTGCTCGACAGCCGGTGGGATTTCGGCCCCCACTTCCGGCGGCTGGCGCCCAAGTTGTTGGGTGCGGCTGGGGCGTTGTCAACGCTGCTTCCCAATCTGGGGGACCCGGGCACCGCCTGCAGGCGGTTGTACGTGGGGATCGTGCGATCGATGGCCCTTTACGGGGCCCCGATCTGGGCGGCTGACCTGACGGCCAGCACTATCACAGTTCTGCGGAGGCCGCAGAGGGTGATGGCCGTCAGAGTCATCAGGGGTTATCGCACGATCTCCTACGAGGCGGCTTGCGCACTGGCCGGATCTCCGCCGTGGGACCTGGAGGCGAAGGTTCTCGCGTCACTGTATCGGTGGCGCGAGGACGCGCGGGCGCGCGGCGAGCGACTGATGCAGCGACACATTGAGCTGCGTCGGTCGCAGCTGCGCGAGGTCCTGGTGGCGGAATGGCGGGACAGGCTTTCACGCCCTACCGCCGGCCTCGCCACTGTCGAGGCCATCCGGCCAGTGCTCGACCTTTGGCTCGGGAGAAGGCACGGCTCCCTGACGTTTCGTGCGACACAGGTCCTTTCGGGGCATGGCTGCTTCGGGAAGTTCCTGTGTCGCATAGGCAGGGAGCCGGACGCTCGGTGTCACCACTGCGTCGACTGTCGGGAGGACACGGCGCGGCATACGCTGGCAGAGTGTGCCGCTTGGGAGGAGCCGCGCCGTGACCTCATCTCTGTGGTGGGCAGTGACCTCTCGCTACCGGCCGTAGTCCAATCTATGGTCGGCGGCGAGGAGTCCTGGGACGCGGTGGTCTCCTTCTGCGAAACAGTTATCTCGCAGAAGGAGGCTGCGGAAAGGGAAAGAGAGATCTCGACCTCTGACCCCGCCCGCAGCAGGCGCACCGGGCGTCGGAGGAGGGCGTATGCTGCCCTCTTCCGGCCCCCCTAACTGGGTCCAGGGGCGGCGGACTTGGGGACGTCTGTCGCCCCCCATTCATCTGGACCCGAGGTGGCGGCGCGAGGTGTTCCCGTGCGCCCCTCTCTGAAGTCACGGAGGGTGTTTAACACCTCACTCCCTCCGTAGACGCGAGGTGGCCCGCAGAGGCGGGCCGGCACCAGCCGGGGATTACGGATGTGGTATACGTTCCCGCGATCCCCGGCGTAGGTGAGAGATGGAACACCGGGGTGGTTTTAGTCAGTAAGAGTCTGACAGACCCCTCCGCCCGCCCCAGGGTGGAGGACATCCATGAGGATTTCCCCCCGTTAAAAAAAAAAAAAAAAAAAAGGTTAGGTTAGGTTAGGTTGGGGGACGGGGGACCACCCCACAGTGCTTGCGTCCACGTCGCGTCCCCTGGAAACGACCCAGTTCTGTCACCGTAACGGAGTGGCAGACTGGGATCGGCCAAAGTGCACTGTGCATCGTAGCTCTTTTGAACGCCTTGTCACTACGATTTCGCGGGAGGCTATGCCTGCTCCACCGCGGGACGCCCTAGGGCGTTTTTTAAAACCCAAAGGCCCTTCTAAGGGCCAACCAAAAGGCCCTTCTCAGGGCCAAACCAAAGGCCCTTCTCAGGGCCACTCCGACGCTTCTGCGTCAGAGGCTAGCCGCGCGCCGTCTGCAGCTAGCTTCAGGGCGGTCGAGACGTCAGACTCGGAGAGTGAGTCCCTGGCCAGCGTCTCCGACGCGGGTGAAGTCCGGTCGCGGAAACGCGAGTTCCGGAAGGTGGCATCCGAGGGTTCCTCGGGCTCGGGCTCGACGGGCAAGTCGAAGCCCAAAAAAGCGGCATCCGCCGCGGACTCTCATGTCGTGGGTCTCGCGGATGCCCAACGCGAGCTTGACCTGGCTCGGCGGTCACTGCACCAGCAGGAGCTGGAAGAGCGCGTTGCTGCCAAGGAGCAGCGTGCTCGTGCTGCTCGGACCAGGTCTGGGTACGGTGCGTCTCGCGTTTTGTACGCGGACCACTCCCTGGCCGAGCTGGAGCGGATGGCGGAGGAGGACGAGGAAGAGATCGTGGAGGTTGCCTCTAAGTCCTCCAACCTGAAGGGCACATTCCAGAAGGCCCTTAAATGCCGTGCTGCGAGTCTGCGCGGCATAGTCGAGGAGCTGGTCAAGAGGACAGCGACCGACGAGACGCGGCAACTGCAGGCGAAGGTCGATCGCTTGCAGTCGGAGGTCAGCCAGCTTCATCAGAAGCTGGCCGACGCCACCGCTCCAAGCGCGGTTCCTAGACCTGCGGTGGAAGCCCCCTCCTCCAACCTTGAGGATATAATCCGAAAGGTCGTTATGGAGGAGCGGGCGTTTACGCGAGCCTGCATCGCAGGTATTGAGGACCGGCTCTTGCCGGAAAAACGTCTCCGGCCCCCGCTTGCGGCGGACAAGAGGCGTGAAGAGCCGGGGCCGTCCTCAACTGCAGCGGACAAGAGGCGCGAAGAGCCGGCGCCGTCCCCACCAGGAGAGGACGCGCTTCTCCCTTCCACCACTCCGGCCAACGATGCAGGTTGGACCGAAGTGGTCGGGAAAGGGAAGGGAAAGGGCAAGGGGAAGGGCAAGGCAACGGCCGCTCCCGCCACCCCCGACGCCGCGCCTCCTAGCCAGTCGCAGGTGACTGGGCAAGGAAAGAAGAAGAGAAAACGGAGGAGGAGAAATCCCCCTCAGTCCGCAGCCGTCGTGGTGACGCTCACCGCGGAGGCTGCGGAAAGAGGGGAGACGTATGCGTCCATTTTAGTGCGGGCGCGTGCCAATGCCGATCCCACCCAACTGGGAATCGGCAAAGTTTCTTGCCGGCGGACCCAAACCGGGGCTCGGATATTCGAGTTCCCGGGTGCGGAGGGCAGTGCCAGCGCCGACCTCTTCGCAGCCAAGCTGCAGGAGGCCGTCGCTGACGTGGCCAAGGTGGCCCGACCAGTAAAGCTGGCGGCGGTGGAGGTGGCCGACCTGGACGACTCGGTCACTAAAGAGGAGGTGGTGGCCGCGGTCGCATCCATTGGTGGCTGTAGCGTCGCAGCGGTGCAAGCCAGGGATATAAGACCTGGCCGCGGTGGCATGGGCACTATTCGGCTCGAGTGCCCAGTCGCCGCTGCTAAAGCCGTCGTCGACAAGGGACGGCTCTGCGTAGGCTTCAGCTCGGGTGCAGTCCGAGCACTTGTAGACCAGCCTCTGCGCTGCTACAGGTGCTTCGGTATCGGCCACACCCGAGCCCTCTGTCCGTCCCAGGTCGACAGGACGGACAGTTGCTACCGCTGCGGCAAGGTCGGCCACAAAGCCGTGTCCTGCACTGCCGCCAAGCCACACTGCCTAGTGTGTGCCGCCAGCGGCCGCCCGGCAGACCACATGATGAAGGGGAGGATGTGCAATCCCCCCGTCAAGAAGGGCAAAGCGCAGGCGCCAGTCGGGCCTGCCGCTAGCACGGCTGCGGAGGAGGGGGGTGCGATGACGATTGATGGCTAGAGTCGAGCATCGCATCCTCCAGGCGAACGCCAACCACTGCCGGGCTGCCCAGGATCTGCTGATGCAGACCATGGCCGAGTGGTTGGTGGACTTAGTGGTGGTCGCTGAGCCTTACTCGGTCCCTGCCAATTGGGTAGGCGATCGAGACGGCTTGGTGGCAGTGGTGTCGCGGTCTTCCACGGACTCCCCTCCCCTCTCGCTTTTAGAGAAGGGTCAGGGATACGTGGCCGCCGCGTGGGGAGATTTAGCCCTTGTAGGGGTCTACTTCTCCCCGAACCGCCCTCTCGCAGACTTTGAGGAGTTTCTCGAAACCCTCACCGCCGTTGTAGGGAGGGCGGCGCCACGCCAGGTCGTGGTGCTGGGCGACCTGAACGCCAAGTCGGAGGCCTGGGGCAACCCGGCTGCCTCCTGCAACGTCCGGGGCCGCGCCGTCGAGTTTTGGTCGACGTCTTGCGGTGTGTCCCTCCTCAACAGGGGGTCGGTCCACACGTGTGTGCGGCAACGCGGAGGTTCGGTGGTTGACGTGTCGTTTGCCACCCCCTTGCTAGCCGCACGCATCGTGAACTGGCGGGTGGAGACGGTGGAGACCATGTCGGACCACAGATATGTGCGGTTCGACATCTCCACCTCGAGTTCGAGCTCCCGGGGGGAGATGGCCCGCTCTGGCAGGTCCCCCTTCCCTCGGTGGGCTCTCACTCGCTTGGACCGGGAGGCAGCCAAGGAGGCGGCCTTCTTGCAGGACTGGCTGTCGCCCCCTGTTGAGGTCCTGGACGTTGACGTCGCAGCCGTGCAGCTCAGGGGATCCCTGACCGAAGTGTGCAACTCCAGCATGCCTCGGTCTCGCCGTCCCCCTCCCCGTCGTGCCGTCTATTGGTGGACGGAGGAGTTGGCGGGGCTCCGTGCCAACTGCGTGGCGGCCAGGAGGGCCTACACGCGGAGCCGACGGCGCAGCGCACGTGATCTGGCAGCCGAGGACCTCCTGTACGCCTCTTACAGAGAGGCGCAGGCGGCCCTCGGGTCGGCTATGTGCGCTGCCAGGGACGCGGCGAACGCCGAGATGCTGTCGAGTCTCGACCGGGATCCCTATGGGAGACCGTACAAGGCGGCGCGGAACAAGTTGCGCCCCCACGGTCCCCCGCTGACCGAGACCCTCGAGCCGGCCCTGCTGGATGGGGTGGTTCGGTCCTTGTTTCCACGCAGGACTGAATTTACCCCACCAACGATGGATCCTCCACAGAGGGAGGCGTCACAGGACGAGGAGGTCCCTCCGGTGACGGCGGAGGAGTTTAGCGCGGGGTTACTCAGCCTCCGCGCAAAGAAGACGGCCCCTGGACCGGACGGCGTCCCAGCACGGGTGGTAGCCATAGCTGCCGCTCAAATGGAGGACAGGTTTCGGGACCTTTTCAGCGCGTGCCTTACCGCTGGCAGGTTCCCGAAGCCCTGGAAGGAGGGGCAGCTATGCCTACTTCGCAAGGAGGGACGTCCGGTCGATTCCCCCTCGGCATACCGGCCTATCGTTCTGCTCGATGAGGTCGGCAAATTGTTCGAGGGGATCATCGCCAGTCGGCTGAACAGCCACCTGCGGAGGGTCGGCCCGGACCTGTCGGACGCCCAGTTCGGTTTCCGACAGGGTCGGTCGACCATCGACGCGCTGGCCCTACTCAAGGGTCAGGTGAGGGGGGCGTCTGAGGCGGGGGATGGAGTGCTGGCGGTGTCATTCGACATAGCCAACGCCTTCAACTCCATTCCCCACTCGACGATATTGGAGGCGCTCCGGTATCATGGAGTGCCCCAATACTTGAGGGACCTGCTAGCCGACTACTTGGAGGACCGCGAGGTCCTCCTTGTAGACAAATCGGCCACTCTGAGGCGGTACGGCGCAGAGTCCGGTGTTCCACAGGGGTCGGTGCTAGGCCCTCCTTTGTGGAACATCGGGTTCGACTGGCTCCTGCGGGGAGCCCTGCTCCAGGGCACGAGTGTCATCTGCTACGCGGATGACACTCTCCTCACTGCCCGGGGCAGAAACTTCAGGGAGGCGGCCTGTCTGGCTTCGGCCGGCGGATCCCTAGTCGCAGGGAGGATTCGCCGACTGGGGTTGAGGGTGGCGTTGAACAAGACCGAGGCCGTGTTCTTCCACGGGCCTCGGCAGCGCTGCCCTCCGGATGCCCACATCGTTGTGGAGGGCACCAGGGTGGACGTACGGACCCAGATGAAGTATCTGGGTCTGGTACTTGACAGCAGGTGGCGCTTCGGCCCACATTTCAGCGGGCTGTCGACGCGCCTGCTGAAAGCCGCGGACGCGCTGTCATGGCTCCTCCCGAACCTGGGGGGGCCTGGTGCGCTATGCCGGCGCCTGTATGCGGGCATCTTGCGGAGCATGGCCCTATACGGCGCCCCCATCTGGGAGGACTCCTTACACAGGAGGGAGAACGCGACGGCGATCCGCAGGCCACAAAGGGCCATCGCACTGCGGGTTGCGAGGGCCTATCGCTCGGTAGGCTTTTCGGCGGCGTGCGCTCTGGCCAGCACCCCTCCTTGGGAGTTGGAGGCGTGGGTGCTCGCCAGAGTGTACGAATGGACGGCGCGCCGGAAAGCGCTCGGGGAGCGCCCCGTCGCCGAAGAGAGGGAGGCCGTGCGGAGGGAGGCGAGAGACGCCATTGTGGTACACTGGACGCAGGACCTCGCCGCCGCCACTTTTGGCCGCCGTACCCTGGACGCACTCGGTCCGGTCCTGCAGGACTGGCTCGAGAGGCGACATGGTTTTCTATCCTTCCGTCTGGTGCAGGTGCTGTCAGGACACGGCTGTTTTGGCTCGTACCTGCACCGGATCGGGAGGGAGGAGACTGCGGCGTGCCACGACTGCGGCGCCGCGGAAGACAACGCGCAGCACACTCTCGAGGTGTGCCCAGCTTGGTCCGAGCGGCGCCGTAGTCTCATTGCGGAGATCGGACAGGACCTCTCGCTCCCCGGCGTGGTGAAATCCATGCTGGAGAGCGAGGCGTCTTGGGCAGCGGTCGCCTCCTTCTGCGAGGATGTCATCTCGCAAAAGGAGGCGGCGGAGCGCGCGCGTGAGGAAGACCCTCTCGCTGCGCCGCTCCGAAGACGAAGGAGAGGTCGGAGAAGAGCTCGTTTTCTCCCTCCTCCTGGTGGTGACACGCGGGCGACCGGCACGGGGGTGCCTCCGCCCGCATTGCACTCGTCACCGCCTTCGTCCGTCATTCCCGGCCCTCTCCCTACGGGGAGGGCGTGATGGGTTGGGTGGGTGTTCGTCGGAGGAGGACTGGACGCAAAGGCTGCGCCGGTCTCCCAGTCCCCCTCCAGTAAGACGATGCGGGAATGCCGCTGGGTCGTTTTAGTGGGTATACCGGGCTTAGCCCGGGGAGTCCCACATAGCCCCCCGCTCCCCCGAGCGGGAGGTATGCGTAACGCATTTTTTCCCAGCGCAAAAAAAAAAAAAAAAAAAAAAAAAAAAAAAAAAAAAAAAGGTTGGGGGACCACCCCACAGTGCTTGCGTCCACGTCGCGTCCCCTGGAAACGACCCAGTTCTGTCACCGTAACGGAGTGGCAGACTGGGATCGGCCAAAGTGCACTGTGCATCGTAGCTCACATTCTCGACTTGCTGCTACGATTTCGCGGGAGGCTATGCCTGCTCCACCGCGGGACGCCCTAGGGCGTTTTTTAAAACCCAAAGGCCCTTCTAAGGGCCAACCAAAAGGTCCTTCTCAGGGCCAACCCAAAGGCCCTTCTCAGGGCCTCTCCGACGCTTCTGCGTCAGAAGTTAGCCGCGCGCCGTCTGCAGCTAGCTTCAGGACGGTGGAGATGTCAGACTCGGACAGTGAGTCCGTGGCTAGCGTCTCCGATGCGGGTGAAGTCCGGTCGCGGAAGCGCGAGTTCCGGAAGGTGGCATCCGAGGGTTCCTCGGGCTCGGGCTCGACGGGCAAGTCGAAGCCCAAAAAGGCGGCATCAGCCGCGGACTCACATGTCGTGGGTCTCGCGGACGCCCAACGCGAGCTAGACCTGGCTCGGCGGACGCTGCACCAGCAGGAGCTGGAAGAGCGCGTTGCTGCAAAGGAGCAGCGCGCTCGTGCTGCTCGTTCCAGGTCTGGGTACGGTGCGTCTCGCGTTCTGTACGCAGACCACTCCCTGGCCGAGCTGGAGCGGATGGCAGAGGAGGACGAGGAGGAGATTGCGGAGGTCGCATCTAAGTCATCCAATCTGAAGGGCACATTTCAGAAGGCCCTTAAATGCCGTGCTGCGAGTTTGCGCGGCATAGTCGAGGAGCTGGTCAAGAGGACAGCGACCGACGAGACGCGGCAACTGCAGGCGAAGGTCGATCGCCTGCAGTCGGAGGTCAGCCAGCTTCATCAGAAGCTGGCCGACGCCACTGCCCGGCCAGCAGTAGACCCTAGACCTGCGGTGGAAGCCCCCTCCTCCAACCTTGAGGATATAATTCGAAAGGTCGTTATGGAGGAGCGGGCGTTCACGAGAGCCTGCATCGCAGGTATTGAGGACCGGCTCTTGCCGGAACAACGCCTCAGACCCCCGCTTGCGGCGGACAAGAGGCGTGAAGAGCCGGGGCCGTCCTCAACTGCAGCGGACAAGAGGCGCGAAGAGCCGGCGCCGTCCCCACCAGGAGAGGACGCGCTTCTCCCTTCCACCACTCCGGCCAACGATGCAGGTTGGACTGAAGTGGTCAAGAAGGGGAAGGGGAAGGGCAAGGGGAAGGGCAAGGCAACGGCCGCTCCCGCCACCCCCGACGCCGCACCTCCCAGCCAGCAGTCGCAGGTGACTGGGAAGGGCAAAAGAAAACGGAGGAGGAGAAATCCCCCTCAGTCCGCAGCCGTCGTGGTGACGCTCACCGCGGAGGCTGCGGAAAGAGGGGAGACGTACGCGTCCATTTTGGTGCGGGCGCGTGCCAATGCCGATCCCACCCAACTGGGAATCGGCAAAGTTTCTTGCCGGCGGACCCAAACCGGGGCTCGGATATTCGAGTTCCCGGGTGCGGAGGGCAGCGCCAGCGCCGACCTCTTCGCAGCCAAGCTGCAGGAGGCCGTCGCGGACGTGGCCAAGGTGGCCCGACCAGTAAAGCTGGCGGCGGTGGAGGTGGCCGACCTCGACGACTCGGTCACTAAAGAGGAGGTGGTGGCCGCGGTCGCATCCATTGGTGGCTGTAGCGTCGCAGCGGTGCAAGCCAGGGATATAAGACCTGGCCGCGGTGGCATGGGCACTATTCGGCTCGAGTGCCCAGTCGCCGCTGCTAAAGCCGTCCTCGACAAGGGACGGCTCTGCGTAGGCTTCAGCTCGGGTGCAGTCCGAGCACTTGTAGACCAGCCTCTGCGCTGCTACAGGTGCTTCGGTATCGGCCACACCCGAGCCCTTTGTCCGTCCCAGGTCGACAGGACGGACAGTTGCTACCGCTGCGGCAAGGTCGGCCACAAAGCCGTGTCCTGCACTGCCGCCAAGCCACACTGCCTAGTGTGTGCCGCCAGCGGCCGCCCGGCAGACCACATGATGAAGGGGAGGATGTGCAATCCCCCCGCCAAGAAGGGCAAAGCGCAGGCGCCAGTCGGGCCTGCCGCTAGCACGGCTGCGGAGGAGGGGGGTGCGATGACTATTGATGGATAGAGTCGAGCATCGCATCCTCCAGGCGAACGCAAACCACTGCCGGGCTGCCCAGGATCTGCTGATGCAGACCATGGCCGAGTGGTTGGTGGACTTGGTGGTGGTCGCTGAGCCTTACTCGGTCCCTGCCAATTGGGTAGGCGATCGAGACGGCTTGGTGGCAGTGGTGTCGCGGTCCTCCACGGACTCCCCTCCCCTCTCGCTTTTAGAGAAGGGTCAGGGATACGTGGCCGCCGCGTGGGGAGATTTAGCCCTTGTGGGGGTCTATTTCTCCCCGAACCGCCCTCTCGCAGACTTTGAGAATTTTCTCGAAATCCTCACTGCCGTCGTCGGGAGGGCGGCGCCACGCCAGGTCGTGGTGCTGGGCGACCTCAACGCCAAGTCGGCGGCCTGGGGCAACCCGGCTGCCTCCTGCAACGTCCGGGGACGCGCCGTCGAGTTTTGGTCGGCGTCTTGCGGTGTGACCCTCCTCAACAGGGGGTCGGTCCACACGTGTGTGCGGCAACGCGGAGGTTCGGTGGTTGACGTGTCGTTTGCCACCCCCTTGCTAGCCGCACGCATCGTGAACTGGCGGGTGGAGACGGTGGAGACCATGTCGGACCACAGATATGTGCGGTTCGACATCTCCACCTCGAGTTCGAGCTCCCGGGGGGAGATGGCCCGTTCTGGCAGGTCTCCCTTCCCTCGGTGGGCTCTTACTCGGTTGGACCGGGAGGCAGCCAAGGAGGCGGCCTTCCTGCAGGACTGGCTGTCGCCCCCTGTTGAGGTCCTGGACGTCGACGTCGCAGCTGTGCAGCTCAGGGGATCCCTGACCGAGGTGTGCAACTCCAGCATGCCTCGGTCTCGCCGTCCCCCTCCCCGTCGTGCCGTTTATTGGTGGACGGAAGAGTTGGCGGGGCTCCGTGCCAACTGCGTGGCGGCCAGGAGGGCCTACACGCGGAGCCGACGGCGCAGCGCACGTGATCTGGCAGCCGAGGACCTCCTGTACGCCTCTTACAGAGAGGCGCAGGCGGCCCTCGGGTCGGCTATGTGCGCTGCCAGGGACGCGGCGAACGCCGAGATGCTGGAGAGTCTCGACCGGGATCCCTATGGGAGACCGTACAAGGCGGCGCGGAACAAGTTGCGCCCCCGCGGTCCCCCGCTGACCGAGACCCTCGAGCCGGCCCTGCTGGATGGGGTGGTTCGGTCCTTGTTTCCACGCAGGACCGAATTCACCCCACCAACGATGGATCCTCCACAGAGGGAGGCGTCACAGGACGAGGAGGTCCCTCCGGTGACGGCGGAGGAATTTAGCGCGGGGTTGTTCAGCCTCCGAGCAAAAAAGACGGCCCCTGGACCGGACGGCGTTCCAGCACGGGTGGTAGCCATAGCTGCCGCTCAAATGGAGGACAGGTTTCGGGACCTTTTCAGCGCGTGCCTTACCGCTGGGAGGTTCCCGAAGCTTTGGAAGGAGGGGCAGCTATGCCTACTGCGCAAGGAGGGACGTCCGGTCGATTCCCCCTCGGCGTACCGGCCCATCGTTCTGCTCGATGAGGTCGGTAAATTGTTCGAGGGGATCATCGCCAGTCGGCTGAACAGCCATCTGCGGAGGGTCGGCCCGGACCTGTCGGACGCCCAGTTCGGTTTCCGACAGGGTCGGTCGACCATCGACGCGCTGGCCCTACTCAAGGGTCAGGTGAGGGGGGCGTTTGAGGCGGGGGATGGAGTGCTGGCGGTGTCATTCGACATAGCCAACGCCTTCAACTCCATTCCCCACTCGACGATATTGGAGGCGCTCCGGTATCATGGAGTGCCCCAATACTTGAGGGACCTGCTAGCCGACTACTTGGAGGACCGCGAGGTCCTCCTTGTAGACAAATCGGCCACTCTGAGGCGGTACGGCGCAGAGTCCGGTGTTCCACAGGGGTCGGTGCTAGGCCCTCCTTTGTGGAACATCGGGTTCGACTGGCTCCTGCGGGGAGCCCTGCTCCAGGGCACGAGTGTCATCTGCTACGCGGATGACACTCTCCTCACTGCCCGGGGCAGAAACTTCAGGGAGGCGGCCTGTCTGGCCTCGGCCGGCGGATCCCTAGTCGCAGGGAGGATTCGCCGCCTGGGGTTGAGGGTGGCGTTGAACAAGACCGAGGCCGTGTTCTTCCACGGGCCTCGGCAGCGCTGCCCTCCGGATGCCCACATCGTTGTGGAGGGCACCAGGGTGGACGTACGGACCCAGATGATGTATCTGGGTCTGATACTTGACAGCAGGTGGCGCTTCGGCCCACATTTCAGCGGGCTGTCGACGCGCCTGCTGAAAGCCGCGGACGCCCTGTCGTGGCTCCTCCCGAACCTGGGGGGGCCTGGTGCGCTATGCCGGCGCCTGTATGCGGGCATCTTGCGGAGCATGGCCCTATACGGCGCCCCCATCTGGGAGGACTCCCTACACAGGAGGGAGAACGCGACGGCGATCCGCAGGCCACAAAGGGCCATTGCACTGCGGGTTGCGAGGGCCTACCGCTCGGTAGGCTTTTCGGCGGCTTGCGCTCTGGCCAGCACCCCTCCTTGGGAGTTGGAGGCGTGGGTGCTCGCCAGAGTGTACGAATGGACGGCGCGCCGGAAAGCGCTCGGGGAGCGCCCCGTCGCGGAAGAGAGGGAGGCCGTGCGGAGGGAGGCGAGGGACGCCATTGTTGTCCACTGGACGCAGGACCTCGCCGCCGCCACCTTTGGCCGCCGCACTCTGGACGCGCTCGGTCCGGTCCTGCAGGACTGGCTTGAGAGGCGACACGGCTTCCTCTCCTTCCGTCTGGTGCAGGTGCTGTCAGGACACGGCTGTTTTGGCTCGTACCTGCACCGGATCGGGAGGGAGGAGACTGCGGCGTGCCACGACTGCGGCGCCGCGGAAGACAATGCGCAGCACACTCTCGAGGTGTGCCCAGCTTGGTCCGAGCGGCGCCGTAGTCTCATCGCGGAGATCGGACAGGACCTTTCGCTCCCCGGCGTGGTCAAATCTATGCTGGAGAGCGAGGAGTCCTGGGCAGCGGTCGCCTCCTTCTGCGAGGTTGTCATCTCGCAAAAGGAGGCGGCGGAGCGCGCGCGTGAGGAAGACCCTCTCGCTGCACCGCTCCGAAGACGAAGGAGAGGTCGGAGAAGAGGTCGTTTTCTCCCTCCTCCTGGTGGTGACACGCGGGCGACCGGCACGGGGGTGCCTCCGCCCGCATTGCACTCGTCACCGCCTTCGTCCGTCATTCCCGGCCCTCTCCCTACGGGGAGGGCGTGATGGGTTGGGTGGGTGTTCGTCGGAGGAGGACTGGACGCAAAGGCTGCGCCGGTCTCCCAGTCCCCCTCCACTAAGACGATGCGGGAATGCCGCTGGGTCGTTTTAGTGGGTATACCGGGCTTAGCTCGGGGAGTCCCACATAGCCCCCGCTCCCCCGAGCGGGAGGTATGCGTAACGCATTTTTTCCCAGCGCAAACAAAAAAAAAAAAAAGGTTAGGTTAGGTTGGGGGGGGGGACCACCCCACAGTGCTTGCGTCCACGTCGCGTCCCCTGGAAACGACCCAGTTCTGTCACCGTAACGGAGTGGCAGACTGGGATCGGCCAAAGTGCACTGTGAAAACGGAGGAGGAGAAATCCCCCTCAGTCCGCAGCCGTCGTGGTGACGCTCACCGCGGAGGCTGCGGAAAGAGGGGAGACGTATGCGTCCATTTTAGTGCGGGCGCGTGCCAATGCCGATCCCACCCAACTGGGAATCGGCAAAGTTTCTTGCCGGCGGACCCAAACCGGGGCTCGGATATTCGAGTTCCCGGGTGCGGAAGGCAGTGCCAGCGCCGACCTCTTCGCAGCCAAGCTGCAGGAGGCCGTCGCGGACGTGGCTAAGGTGGCCCGACCAGTAAAGCTGGCGGCGGTGGAGGTGGCCGACCTTGACGACTCGGTCACTAAAGAGGAGGTGGTGGCCGCGGTCGCAACCATTGGTGGCTGTAGCGTCGCAGCGGTGCAAGCCAGGGATATAAGACCTGGCCGCGGTGGCATGGGCACTATTCGGCTCGAGTGCCCAGTCGCCGCTGCTAAAGCCGTCCTCGACAAGGGACGGCTCTGCGTAGGTTTCAGCTCGGGTGCAGTCCGAGCACTAGTAGACCAGCCTCTGCGCTGCTACAGGTGCTTCGGTATCGGCCACACCCGAGCCCTTTGTCCGTCCCAGGTCGACAGGACGGACAGTTGCTACCGCTGCGGCAAGGTCGGCCACAAAGCCGTGTCCTGCACTGCCGCCAAGCCACACTGCCTAGTGTGTGCCGCCAGTGGCCGCCCGGCAGACCACATGATGAAGGGAAGGATGTGTAATCCCCCCGCCAAGAAGGGCAAAGCGCAGGCGCCAGTCGGGCCTGCCGCTAGCACGGCTGCGGAGGAGGGGGGTGCGATGACTATTGATGGATAGAGTCGAGCATCGCATCCTCCAGGCGAACGCCAACCACTGCCGAGCTGCCCAGGATCTGCTGATGCAGACCATGGCCGAGTGGTTGGTGGACATAGTGGTGGTCGCTGAGCCTTACTCGGTCCCTGCCAATTGGGTAGGCGATCGAGACGGCTTGGTGGCAGTGGTGTCGCGGTCTTCCACGGACTCCCCTCCCCTCTCGCTTTTAGAGAAGGGTCAGGGATACGTGGCTGCCGCGTGGGGAGATTTAGCCCTTGTGGGGGTCTATTTCTCCCCGAACCGCCCTCTCGCAGACTTTGAGAATTTTCTCGAAATCCTCACTGCCGTCGTCGGGAGGGCGGCGCCACGCCAAGTCGTGGTGCTGGGCGACCTCAATGCCAAGTCGGAGGCCTGGGGCAACCCGGCTGCCTCCTGCAACGTCCGGGGCCGCGCCGTCGAGTTTTGGTCGGCGTCTTGCGGTGTGACCCTCCTCAACAGGGGGTCGGTCCACACGTGTGTGCGGCAACGCGGAGGTTCGGTGGTTGACGTGTCGTTTGCCACCCCCTTGCTAGCCGCACGCATCGTGAACTGGCGGGTGGAGACGGTGGAGACCATGTCGGACCACAGATATGTGCGGTTCGACATCTCCACCTCGAGTTCGAGCTCCCGGGGGGAGATGGCCCGCTCTGGCAGGTCTCCCTTCCCTCGGTGGGCTCTCACTCGCTTGGACCGGGAGGCAGCCAAGGAGGCGGCCTTCTTGCAGGACTGGCTGTCGCCCCCTGTTGAGGTCCTGGACGTTGACGTCGCAGCCGTGCAGCTCAGGGGATCCCTGACCGAAGTGTGCAACTCCAGCATGCCTCGGTCTCGCCGTCCCCCTCCCCGTCGTGCCGTCTATTGGTGGACGGAGGAGTTGGCGGGGCTCCGTGCCAACTGCGTGGCGGCCAGGAGGGCCTACACGCGGAGCCGACGACGCAGCGCACGTGATCTGGCAGCCGAGGACCTCCTGTACGCCTCTTACAGAGAGGCGCAGGCGACCCTCGGGTCGGCTATGTGCGCTGCCAGGGACGCGGCGAACGCCGAGATGCTGGAGAGTCTCGACCGGGATCCCTATGGGAGACCGTACAAGGCGGCGCGGAACAAGTTGCGCCCCCACGGTCCCCCGCTGACCGAGACCCTCGAGCCGGCCCTGCTGGATGGGGTGGTTCGGTCCTTGTTTCCACGCAGGACTGAATTTACCCCACCAACGATGGATCCTCCACAGAGGGAGGCGTCACAGGACGAGGAGGTCCCTCCGGTGACGGCGGAGGAGTTTAGCGCGGGGTTACTCAGCCTCCGCGCAAAAAAGACGGCCCCTGGACCGGACGGCGTTCCAGCACGGGTGGTAGCCATAGCTGCCGCTCAAATGGAGGACAGGTTTCGGGACCTTTTCAGCGCGTGCCTTACCGCTGGCAGGTTCCCGAAGCCCTGGAAGGAGGGGCAGCTATGCCTACTTCGCAAGGAGGGACGTCCGGTCGATTCCCCCTCGGCATACCGGCCTATCGTTCTGCTCGATGAGGTCGGCAAATTGTTCGAGGGGATCATCGCCAGTCGGCTGAACAGCCACCTGCGGAGGGTCGGCCCGGACCTGTCGGACGCCCAGTTCGGTTTCCGACAGGGTCGGTCGACCATCGACGCGCTGGCCCTACTCAAGGGTCAGGTGAGGGGGGCGTCTGAGGCGGGGGATGGAGTGCTGGCGGTGTCATTCGACATAGCCAACGCCTTCAACTCCATTCCCCACTCGACGATATTGGAGGCGCTCCGGTATCATGGAGTGCCCCAATACTTGAGGGACCTGCTAGCCGACTACTTGGAGGACCGCGAGGTCCTCCTTGTAGACAAATCGGCCACTCTGAGGCGGTACGGCGCAGAGTCCGGTGTTCCACAGGGGTCGGTGCTAGGCCCTCCTTTGTGGAACATCGGGTTCGACTGGCTCCTGCGGGGAGCCCTGCTCCAGGGCACGAGTGTCATCTGCTACGCGGATGACACTCTCCTCACTGCCCGGGGCAGAAACTTCAGGGAGGCGGCCTGTCTGGCTTCGGCCGGCGGATCCCTAGTCGCAGGGAGGATTCGCCGCCTGGGGTTGAGGGTGGCGTTGAACAAGACCGAGGCCGTGTTCTTCCACGGGCCTCGGCAGCGCTGCCCTCCGGATGCCCACATCGTTGTGGAGGGCACCAGGGTGGACGTACGGACCCAGATGAAGTATCTGGGTCTGGTACTTGACAGCAGGTGGCGCTTCGGCCCACATTTCAGCGGGCTGTCGACGCGCCTGCTGAAAGCCGCGGACGCGCTGTCATGGCTCCTCCCGAACCTGGGGGGGCCTGGTGCGCTTTGCCGGCGCCTGTATGCGGGCATCTTGCGGAGCATGGCCCTATACGGCGCCCCCATCTGGGAGGACTCCTTACACAGGAGGGAGAACGCGACGGCGATCCGCAGGCCACAAAGGGCCATCGCACTGCGGGTTGCGAGGGCCTATCGCTCGGTAGGCTTTTCGGCGGCGTGCGCTCTGGCCAGCACCCCTCCTTGGGAGTTGGAGGCGTGGGTGCTCGCCAGAGTGTACGAATGGACGGCGCGCCGGAAAGCGCTCGGGGAGCGCCCCGTCGCCGAAGAGAGGGAGGCCGTGCGGAGGGAGGCGAGGGACGCCATTGTGGTACACTGGACGCAGGACCTCGCCGCCGCCACCTTTGGCCGCCGTACCCTGGACGCACTCGGTCCGGTCCTGCAGGACTGGCTCGAGAGGCGACATGGTTTTCTATCCTTCCGTCTGGTGCAGGTGCTGTCAGGACACGGCTGTTTTGGCTCGTACCTGCACCGGATCGGGAGGGAGGAGACTGCGGCGTGCCACGACTGCGGCGCCGCGGAAGACAACGCGCAGCACACTCTCGAGGTGTGCCCAGCTTGGTCCGAGCGGCGCCGTAGTCTCATTGCGGAGATCGGACAGGACCTCTCGCTCCCCGGCGTGGTCAAATCCATGCTGGAGAGCGAGGAGTCTTGGGCAGCGGTCGCCTCCTTCTGCGAGGATGTCATCTCGCAAAAGGAGGCGGCGGAGCGCGCGCGTGAGGAAGACCCTCTCGCTGCGCCGCTCCGAAGACGAAGGAGAGGTCGGAGAAGAGCTCGTTTTCTCCCTCCTCCTGGCGGTGACACGCGGGCGACCGGCACGGGGGTGCCTCCGCCCGCATTGCACTCGTCACCGCCTTCGTCCGTCATTCCCGGCCCTCTCCCTACGGGGAGGGCGTGATGGGTTGGGTGGGTGTTCGTCGGAGGAGGACTGGACGCAAAGGCTGCGCCGGTCTCCCAGTCCCCCTCCAGTAAGACGATGCGGGAATGCCGCTGGGTCGTTTTAGTGGGTATACCGGGCTTAGCTCGGGGAGTCCCACATAGCCCCCCGCTCCCCCGAGCGGGAGGTATGCGTAACGCATTTTTTCCCAGCGCAAAAAAAAAAAAAAAAAAAAAAAAAAAGGTTAGGTTGGGGGACCACCCCACAGTGCTTGCGTCCACGTCGCGTCCCCTGGAAACGACCCAGTTCTGTCACCGTAACGGAGTGGCAGACTGGGATCGGCCAAAGTGCACTGTGCATCGTAACTCTTTTGAACGCTTTGCTGTTACGATATCGCGGGAGGCTATGCCTGCTCCACCGCGGGATGCCCTAGGGCGTTTTTTAAAACCCAAAGGCCCTTCTAAGGGCCAACCAAAAGGCCCTTCACAGGGCCAAACCAAAGGCCCTTCTCAGGGCCACTCCGACGCTTCTGCGTCAGAAGCCAGCCGCGCGCCGTCTGCGGCTAGCTTCAGGGCGGTCGAGACGTCAGACTCGGACTGCGAGTCCCTGGCCAGCGTCTCCGAAGCGGGCGAAATCCGATCGCGGAAGCGCGAGTTCCGGAAGGTAGCGTCTGAGGGTTCCTCAGCCTCGGGCTCGCCTGGCAAGTCGAAGCCCAAAAAGGCAGCAACAGCGGCGGACTCACACGTCGTGGGTCTCGCGGATGCCCAACGCGAGCTAGACCTGGCTCGGCGAACGCTGCACCAGCAGGAGCTGGAAGAGCGCGTTGCTGCCAAGGAGCAGCGCGCTCGTGCTGCTCGCTCTAGGTCTGGGTATGGTGCGTCTCGCGTTTTGTACGCGGACCACTCCCTGGCCGAGCTGGAGCGGATGGCGGAGGAGGACGAGGAGGAGATTGCGGAGGTCGCGTCTAAGTCCTCTAACTTGAAGGGCACTTTCCAAAAGGCCCTTAAATGCCGTGCCGCTAGCTTACGCGGTATTGTCGAGGAGCTGGTCCGGAGGACAGCGACCGACGAGACGCGGCAACTGCAGGCGAAGGTCGATCGCCTGCAGTCGGAGGTCAGCCAGCTTCATCAGAAGCTAGCCGAAGCCACCGCTCCAAGTGCGGTTCCTAGACCTGCGGTGGAAGCCCCCTCCTCCAACCTTGAGGATATAATCCGAAAGGTTGTAATGGAGGAGCGGGCGTTCACGAGAGCCTGCATCGCAGGTATTGAGGACCGGCTCTTGCCGGAACAACGCCTCAGGCCCCCGCTTGCGGCGGACAAGAGGCGTGAAGAGGCGGGGCCATCCTCAAATAAGGCGGACAAGAGGCGTGAAGAGCCGGGGCCGTCCTCAACTGCAGCGGACAAGAGGCGTGAAGAGCCGGGGCCGTCCTCCACTAAGGCGGACAAGCGGCGTGAAGAGCCGGGACCGTCCCCACCAGGAGAGGACGCGCTTCTCCCTTCCACCACTCCGGCCAACGATGCAGGTTGGACTGAAGTGGTCAAGAAAGGGAAGGGGAAGGGCAAGGGGAAGGGCAAGGCAACGGCCGCTCCCGCCACCCCCGACGCCGCGCCTCCCAGCCAGTCGCAGGTGACTGGGCAGGGAAAGAAGAAGAGGAAACGGAGGAGGAAAAATCCCCCACCGTCCGCAGCCGTCGTAGTGACGCTCACCGCGGAGGCTGCGGAAAGAGGGGAGACGTACGCGTCCATTTTGGTGCGGGCGCGTGCCAATGCCGATCCAACCCAATTGGGGATCGGCAAAGTCTCTTGCCGGCGGACCCAAACCGGAGCTCGAATTTTCGAGTTTCCGGGGGCAGAGGGCAGCGCCAGCGCCGACCTCTTCGCAGCCAAGCTGCAGGAGGCCGTCGCTGACGTGGCCAAGGTGGCCCGTCCAGTAAAGCTGGCGGCGGTGGAGGTGGCCGACCTTGACGACTCGGTCACTAAAGAGGAGGTGGTGGCCGCGGTCGCAGCCATTGGCGGCTGTAGCGTCGCAGCGGTGCAAGCCAGGGATATAAGACCTGGCCGCGGTGGCATGGGCACTATTCGGCTCGAGTGCCCAGTCGCCGCTGCTAAAGCCGTCCTCGACAAGGGACGGCTCTGCGTAGGCTTCAGCTCGGGTGCAGTCCGAGCACTTGTAGACCAGCCTCTGCGCTGCTACAGGTGCTTCGGTATCGGCCACACCCGAGCCCTCTGTCCGTCCCAGGTCGACAGGACGGACAGTTGCTACCGCTGCGGCAAGGTCGGCCACAAAGCCGTGTCCTGCACTGCCGCCAAGCCACACTGCCTAGTGTGTGCCGCCAGTAGCCGCCCGGCAGACCACGTGATGAAGGGGAGGATGTGCAATCCCCCCACCAAGAGGGGCAAAGCGCAGGCGCCAGTCGGGCCTGCCGCTAGCACGGCTGCGGAGGAGGGGGGTGCGATGTCCGATTGATGGCTAGAGTCGAGCATCGCATCCTCCAGGCGAACGCCAACCACTGCCGGGCTGCCCAGGATCTGCTGATGCAGACCATGGCCGAGTGGTTGGTGGACTTAGTGGTGGTCGCTGAGCCTTACTCGGTCCCTGCCAATTGGGTAGGCGATCGAGACGGCTTGGTGGCAGTGGTGTCGCGGTCTTCCACGGACTCCCCTCCCCTCTCGCTATTAGAGAAGGGTCAGGGATACGTGGCCGCCGCGTGGGGAGATTTAGCCCTTGTGGGGGTCTATTTCTCCCCGAACCGCCCTCTCGCAGACTTTGAGAATTTTCTCGAAATCCTCACTGCCGTCGTCGGGAGGGCGGCGCCACGCCAGGTCGTGGTGCTGGGCGACCTCAACGCCAAGTCGGAGGCCTGGGGCAACCCGGCTGCCTCCTGCAACGTCCGGGGACGCGCCGTCGAGTTTTGGTCGGCGTCTTGCGGTGTGACCCTCCTCAACAGGGGGTCGGTCCACACGTGTGTGCGGCAACGTGGAGGTTCGGTGGTTGACGTGTCGTTTGCCACCCCCTTGCTAGCCGCACGCGTCGTGAACTGGCGGGTGGAGACGGTGGAGACCATGTCGGACCACAGATATGTGCGGTTCGACATCTCCACCTCAAGTTCGAGCTCCCGGGGGGAGATGGCCCGCTCTGGCAGGTCTCCCTTCCCTCGGTGGGCTCTCACTCGCCTGGACCGGGAGGCAGCCAAAGAGGCGGCCTTTCTGCAGGACTGGCTGTCGCCCCCTGTTGAGGTCCTAGACGTCGACGTCGCAGCCGTGCAGCTCAGGGGATCCCTGACCGAGGTGTGCAACTCCAGCATGCCTCGGTCTCGCCGTCCCCCTCCCCGTCGTGCCGTTTATTGGTGGACGGAAGAGTTGGCGGGGCTCCGTGCCAACTGCGTGGCGGCCAGGAGGGCCTACACGCGAAGCCGACGGCGCAGCGCACGTGATCTGGCAGCCGAGGACCTCCTGTACGCCTCTTACAGAGAGGCGCAGGCGGCCCTCGGGTCGGCTATGTGCGCTGCCAGGGACGCGGCGAACGCCGAGATGCTGGAGAGTCTCGACCGGGATCCCTATGGGAGACCGTACAAGGCGGCGCGGAACAAGTTGCGCCCCCGCGGTCCCCCGCTGATCGAGACCCTCGAGCCGGCCCTGCTGGATGGGGTGGTTCGGTCCTTGTTTCCACGCAGGTTCGAATTCACCCCACCAACGATGGATCCTCCACAGAGGGAGGCGTCGCAGGACGAGGAGGTCCCTCCGGTGACGGCGGAGGAGTTTAGCGCGGGGTTGTTCAGCCTCCGCGCAAAAAAGACGGCCCCTGGACCGGACGGCGTTCCAGCACGGGTGGTAGCCATAGCTGCCGCTCAAATGGAGGACAGGTTTCGGGACCTTTTCAGCGCGTGCCTTACCGCTGGGAGGTTCCCGAAGCTTTGGAAGGAGGGGCAGCTATGCCTACTGCGCAAGGAGGGACGTCCTGTCGATTCCCCCTCGGCGTACCGGCCCATCGTTCTGCTCGATGAGGTCGGTAAATTGTTCGAGGGGATCATCGCCAGTCGGCTGAACAGCCATCTGCGGAGGGTCGGCCCGGACCTGTCGGACGCCCAGTTTGGTTTCCGACAGGGTCGGTCAACCATCGATGCGCTGGCCCTACTCAAGGGTCAGGTGAAGGGGGCGTTTGAGGCGGGGGACGGAGTGCTGGCGGTGTCATTCGACATAGCCAACGCCTTCAACTCCGTTCCCCACTCGACGATATTGGAGGCGCTCCGGTATCATGGAGTGCCCCAGTACTTGAGGGACCTGCTGGCCGACTACTTGGAGGACCGCGAGGTCCTCCTTGTAGACAAATCGGCCACTCTGAGGCGGTACGGCGCAGAGTCCGGTGTTCCACAGGGGTCGGTGCTAGGCCCTCCATTGTGGAACATCGGATTCGATTGGCTCCTGCGGGGAGCCCTGCTCCAGGGCACGAGTGTCATCTGCTACGCGGATGACACTCTCCTCACTGCCCGGGGCAGGAACTTCAGGGAGGCGGCCTGTCTGGCCTCGGCCGGCGGATCGTTGGTCGCAGGAAGGATCCGCCGCTTGGGGTTGAAGGTGGCGCTGAACAAGACCGAGGCCGTGTTCTTCCACGGGCCTCGGCAGCGCTGCCCTCCGGATGCCCACATCGTTGTGGAGGGCACTAGGGTGGACGTACAGACTCAGATGAAGTATCTGGGTCTGGTACTTGATAGCAGGTGGCGCTTCGGCCCACATTTCAGCGGGCTGTCGACGCGCCTGTTGAAAGCCGCGGACGCGCTGTCATGGCTCCTGCCGAACCTGGGGGGGCCTGGTGCGCTATGCCGGCGCCTGTATAGTGGCATCCTGCGGAGCATGGCCCTATACGGCGCCCCCATATGGGAGGAGTCCCTACACAGGAGGGAGAATGCGACGGCGATCCGCAGGCCACAAAGGGCCATTGCACTGCGGGTTGCGAGGGCCTATCGTTCGGTAGGCTTTTCGGCGGCGTGCGCTCTGGCCAGCACCCCTCCTTGGGAGTTGGAGGCGTGGGTGCTCGCCAGAGTGTACGAATGGACGGCGCGCCGGAAAGCGCTCGGGGAGCGCCCCGTCGCGGAAGAGAGGGAGGCCGTGCGGAGGGAGGCGAGGGACGCCATTGTGGTCCACTGGACGCAGGACCTCGCCGCCGCCACCTTTGGCCGCCGTACCCTAGACGCGCTCGGTCCGGTCCTGCGGGACTGGCTCGAGCGGCGACATGGTTTTCTGTCCTTCCGTCTGGTGCAGGTGCTGTCAGGACACGGCTGTTTTGGCTCGTACCTGCACCGGATCGGGAGGGAGGAGACTGCGGCGTGCCACGACTGCGGCGCCGCGGAAGACAATGCGCAGCACACTCTCGAGGTGTGCCCAGCTTGGTCCGAGCGGCGCCGTAGTCTCACTGCGGAGATCGGACAGGACCTCTCGCTCCCCGGCGTGATCAAATCCATGCTGGAGAGCGAGGAGTCTTGGGCAGCGGTCGCCTCCTTCTGCGAGGATGTCATCTCGCAAAAGGAGGCGGCGGAGCGCGCGCGTGAGGAAGACCCTCTCGCTGCGCCGCACCGAAGACGAAGGAGAGGTCGGAGAAGAGGTCGTTTTCTCCCTCCTCCTGGTGGTGACACGCGGGCGACCGGCACGGGGGTGCCTTCGCCTGCATTGCACTCGTCATCGCCTTCGTCCGTCATTCCCGGCCCTCTCCCTACGGGGAGGGCGTGATGGGTTGGGTGGGTGTTCGTCGGAGGAGGACTGGACGCAAAGGCTGCGCCGGTCTCCCAGTCCCCCTCCAGTAAGACGATGCGGGAATGCCGCTGGGTCGTTTTAGTGGGTATACCGGGCTTAGCTCGGGGAGTCCCACATAGCCCCCCGCTCCCCCGAGCGGGGGGCTCGTCCCGAAGAAGATCGTCCGCATCTGCATGCAGCAGTGCGGGGGCATGATGAATGCCCGCCTGGAGGCCTTGGAGACTAGGCTCCTCCCGGCGCAGAACCTCCGGCCACCGCTAGCGGCAGACAAGCGGAGGATGGAGGAGGCGGCTAAAGCTGGGAAGGGGGGCCAAAAGCCCGCGGAGGGGCCCAAGAAGCCCGCGGAGGGTGCGTCAGCACCCCCTCCCAGCTCAACTGCGACCCCGGCGACCGCGTCTGACCCCACGAAAGAGGGCTGGACGACGGTCGTCAAAAAGGGCCGCAAGAAGAAGACGGCGCCGCCGGCACCCGCTGAGCCCAAGTCTGCGCCAAAAAAAAAGAAGAAGAGGTCCCGTAAGGGTAGGGCCCCACGCTCCGCGGCTGTAGTGCTTACACTGCAGCCCGGAGCCATTGAGAGGGGCCTTACCTACAAGGAGGTCCTGGCGCAGGCAAAGGCCAAGGTCGCGTTCCCCGACCTGGGTACACCGAACGGCTTCAGGATGAAGTCGGCGGTCACGGGGGCGCGGCTGTTTGAGGTGTCGGGCCCCTCCGGCAGTGAGAAGGCGGACATCCTGGCCGCCAAATTGAGGGAGGCCCTCAACGAAGAGGACGTTCGAGTGTCCAGGCCCGTGAAGACCGCTGAACTGCGCGTCAATGGCCTGGACGACTCGACAACTCCGGAGGAGGTCGTGGCGGCCGTAGCCCGAAGCGGTGGATGTCCGCCGGGCGACATACGTGTGGGCGAGATCCGCGCCGACGCTTCCGGGCTCGGCACCATCTGGGTGAAGTGCCCGGTGGCGGCGGCGAGGAAGATCGCCGACAGCGGGCGGCTTTTGGTGGGGTGGGTTGCAGCACGGGTGAATCTGCTGCAACCTAGGGCTATGCGGTGCTACCGCTGCCTTGTCGTTGGGCACGTCAAGGCACGGTGCGCCGCCGATATTGACCGCAGCGAGGAGTGTTATCGCTGCGGTAAGCCCGGCCACAAGGCGGCTCAGTGCTCCGCGACGCCGAACTGCAGCCTCTGTACAGCTGCGGGGAGGCCCGCGGGGCACAGTACGGGTGGCAAGTCCTGTGGCGCGCCCGCCCCCAAGAAGGGGAACCAAAAGAAGGAGGCAACCAAGGCTGTCGGGGGCTCTTTACACCCCCCTCAGCCTGGTTGCTCTTCGGCCGACTCCCGGCCTAAGACTGGTGCCGAGGAAATGGACTGTGCTTAATGGCACAATTCCGTTTCCTCCAGGGCAATATCAACCACTCTGCCAGGGCTCAGGATCTTTTGCTCCAGAGCATGGCAGAGTGGTCGATTCATGTGGCTGTGGTCGCCGAGCCGTACTACGTCCCCCCTCGTGATAACTGGGTGGGTGACCTGGACGGCTCGGTGGCCATCATCGGCGGGGCTCTTGCCGACCCGTCCCGAGGTCACGGCTGGGTGGCCGCCCTCGCGGACGGCATTGGCACTGTTGGGGCGTATTTCTCGCCCAACAAGAGCCTCGCCGACTTCGAGAGCTTCCTTGTCGAGTTGGGTGCCGTCGTGAACCGATACCACCCTCGCCCGGTGCTGTTGCTCGGGGATCTCAACGCCAAGTCTGCGGCGTGGGGATCCCCGGTCACCGATGCCAAGGGCGAGGCGTTGGAAGAGTGGGCGGTCACGACCGGCTTGACCGTCTTGAATCGGGGTTCGGAATACACGTGCGTGCGGCAGCGGGGCGGATCCATAGTGGACGTTTCGTTCGCTAGCCCTGCTGTCGCGGGCCGTGTCCGCGACTGGCGTGTCGCCGTGGAGGTGGAGACGTTGTCGGATCATCGCTACATCCGTTTCGACGTCTCCGCCCAGACCGCGGGCGGCCGCGGTCCATCGGCCCCGAGAACGGACGGTCCGCGTTGGGCGCGCAAGCGCCTCGACAGGGAGCTACTCGAGGAGGCCGCTATTGTGCAGGCCTGGATCCGGGAGTCGGCGACGACCGGACCCGTCGACGTCGAAGAGGAGGCGCAGTGGTTCCACGGGGCGATGACGCAAATTTGTGACGCGTCCATGCCCCGGGTCCACATACAACCCAGAAGGCGCCAGGTGTACTGGTGGTCCGCCGAGATCTCGCAGTTGCGCATCTCGTGCGTGGAGGTGAGACGCCAGTACACCCGATACCGGAGAAGACGTCGTCGGGTCCCTGACGAAGAAGCCGCGCTGTATGAGGTGTACCGCGCGGCTAAGGAGGCTCTGTGGCTGGCCATCGGCGAGGCGAGGACGCGAGCTAGGGAGGAGATGTTGGAGACTCTGAACCGGGATCCGTGGGGGCGTCCTTATCGCTCGGTCCGGGGGAAACTCGGACCATGGGCACCCCCGCTTACGGAGAGTCTCCAACCAGAGCTGCTGGAGGACGTGGTCGCAGCCCTCTTCCCAGCACGAGCGGAGCACAGTCCGCCGCCGATGGCACACACACAGCGACCGACGAGACGCGGCAACTGCAGGCGAAGGTCGATCGCCTGCAGTCGGAGGTCAGCCAGCTTCATCAGAAGCTAGCCGAAGCCACCGCTCCAAGCGCGGCTCCTAAACCTGCGGTGGAAGCCCCCTCCTCCAACCTTGAGGATATAATCCGAAAGGTCGTAATGGAGGAGCGGGCGTTCACGAGAGCCTGCATCGCAGGCATTGAGGACCGGCTCTTGCCGGAACAACGCCTCCGGCCCCCGCTTGCGGCAGACAAGAGGCGTGAAGAGCCGGGGCCGTCCTCAACCGCAGCGGAACAGAGGCGTGAAGAGCCGACGCCGTCCCCACCAGGAGAGGACGCGCTTCTCCCTTCCACCACTCCGTCCAACGATGCAGGTTGGACTGAAGTGGTCGGGAAAGGGAAAAGGAAGGGCAAGGGGAAGGGCAAGGCAACGGCCGCTCCCGCCACCCCGGACGCCGCGCCTCCCAGCCAGTCGCAGGTGACTGGGCAGGGAAAGAAGAAGAGGAAACGGAGGAGGAGAAATCCCCCTCAGTCCGCAGCCGTCGTAGTGACGCTCACCGCGGAGGCTGCGGAAAGAGGGGAGACGTACGCGTCCATTTTGGTGCGGGCGCGTGCCAATGCCGATCCAACCCAATTGGGGATCGGCAAAGTCTCTTGCCGGCGGACCCAAACCGGAGCTCGAATTTTCGAGTTCCCGGGGGCAGAGGGCAGCGCCAGCGCCGACCTCTTCGCAGCCAAGCTGCAGGAGGCCGTCGCTGACGTGGCCAAGGTGGCCCGTCCAGTAAAGCTGGCGGCGGTGGAGGTGGCCGACCTGGATGACTCAGTCACGAAAGAGGAGGTGGTGGCCGCGGTCGCAGCCATTGGCGGCTGTAACGTCGCAGCGGTACAAGCCAGGGACATTAGACCTGGCCGCGGTGGCATGGGCACTATTCGGCTCGAGTGCCCAGTCGCCGCTGCTAAAGCCGTCCTTGACAAGGGACGGCTCTGCGTAGGCTTCAGCTCGGGTGCAGTCCGAGCACTTGTAGACCAGCCTCTGCGCTGCTACAGGTGCTTCGGTATCGGCCACACCCGAGCCCTCTGTCCGTCCCAGGTCGACAGGACGGACAGTTGCTACCGCTGCGGCAAGGTCGGCCACAAAGCCGTGTCCTGCACTGCCGCCAAGCCACACTGCCTAGTGTGTGCCGCCAGTGGCCGCCCGGCAGACCACATGATGAAGGGGAGGATGTGTAATCCCCCCGCCAAGAAGGGCAAAGCGCAGGCGCCAGTCAGGCCTGCTGCTAGCACGGCTGCGGAGGAGGGGGGTGCGATGACTATTGATGGATAGAGTCGAGCATCGCATCCTCCAGGCGAACGCCAACCACTGCCGAGCTGCCCAGGATCTGCTGATGCAGACCATGGCCGAGTGGTTGGTGGACATAGTGGTGGTCGCTGAGCCTTACTCGGTCCCTGCCAATTGGGTAGGCGATCGAGACGGCTTGGTGGCAGTGGTGTCGCGGTCTTCCACGGACTCCCCTCCCCTCTCGCTTTTAGAGAAGGGTCAGGGATACGTGGCTGCCGCGTGGGGAGATTTAGCCCTTGTGGGGGTCTATTTCTCCCCGAACCGCCCTCTCGCAGACTTTGAGAATTTTCTTGAAATCCTCACTGTCGTCGTCGGGAGGGCGGCGCCACGCCAAGTCGTGGTGCTGGGCGACCTCAACGCCAAGTCGGAAGCCTGGGGCAACCCGGCTGCCTCCTGCAACGTCCGGGGCCGCGCCGTCGAGTTTTGGTCGGCGTCTTGCGGTGTGACCCTCCTCAACAGGGGGTCGGTCCACACGTGTGTGCGGCAACGCGGAGGTTCGGTGGTTGACGTGTCGTTTGCCACCCCCTTGCTAGCCGCACGCATCGTGAACTGGCGGGTGGAGACGGTGGAGACCATGTCGGACCACAGATATGTGCGGTTCGACATCTCCACCTCGAGTTCGAGCTCCCGGGGGGAGATGGCCCGCTCTGGCAGGTCTCCCTTCCCTCGGTGGGCTCTCACTCGCCTGGACCGGGAGGCAGCCAAGGAGGCGGCCTTCTTGCAGGACTGGCTGTCGCCCCCTGTTGAGGTCCTGGACGTCGACGTCGCAGCCGTGCAGCTCAGGGGATCCCTGACTGAGGTGTGCAATTCCAGCATGCCTCGGTCTCGCCGTCCCCCTCCCCGTCGTGCCGTTTATTGGTGGACGGAAGAGTTGGCGGGGCTCCGTGCCAACTGCGTGGCGGCCAGGAGGGCCTACACGCGAAGCCGACGGCGCAGCGCACGTGATCTGGCAGCCGAGGACCTCCTGTACGCCTCTTACAGAGAGGCGCAGGCGGCCCTCGGGTCGGCTATGTGCGCTGCCAGGGACGCGGCGAACGCCGAGATGCTGGAGAGTCTCGACCGGGATCCCTATGGGAGACCGTACAAGGCGGCGCGGAACAAGTTGCGCCCCCGCGGTCCCCCGCTGACCGAGACCCTCGAGCCGGCCCTGCTGGATGGGGTGGTTCGGTCCTTGTTTCCACGCAGGACCGAATTCACCCCACCAACGATGGATCCTCCACAGAGGGAGGCGTCACAGGATGAGGAGGTCCCTCCGGTGACGGCGGAGGAATTTAGCGCGGGGTTGTTCAGCCTCCGAGCAAAAAAGACGGCCCCTGGACCGGACGGCGTTCCAGCACGGGTGGTAGCCATAGCTGCCGCTCAAATGGAGGACAGGTTTCGGGACCTTTTCAGCGCGTGCCTTACCGCTGGGAGGTTCCCGAAGCTTTGGAAGGAGGGGCAGCTATGCCTACTTCGCAAGGAGGGACGTCCGGTCGATTCCCCCTCGGCGTACCGGCCTATCGTTCTGCTCGATGAGGTCGGTAAATTGTTCGAGGGGATCATCGCCAGTCGGCTGAACAGCCATCTGCGGAGGGTCGGCCCGGACCTGTCGGACGCCCAGTTCGGTTTCCGGCAGGGTCGGTCGACCATCGATGCGCTGGCCCTACTCAAGGGTCAGGTGAAAGGGGCGTTTGAGGCGGGGGACGGAGTGCTGGCGGTGTCGTTCGACATAGCCAACGCCTTCAACTCCGTTCCCCACTCGACGATATTGGAGGCGCTCCGGTATCATGGAGTGCCCCAATACTTGAGGGACCTGCTGGCCGACTACTTGGAGGACCGCGAGGTACTCCTTGTAGACAAATCGGCCACTTTGAGGCGGTACGGCGCAGAGTCTGGTGTTCCACAGGGGTCGGTGCTAGGCCCTCCTTTGTGGAACATCGGATTCGATTGGCTCCTGCGGGGAGCCCTGCTCCAGGGCACGAGTGTCATCTGCTACGCGGATGACACTCTCCTCACTGCCCGGGGCAGGAACTTCTGGGAGGCGGCCTGTCTGGCTTCGGCTGGCGGGTCATTGGTCGCAGGGAGGATTCGCCGCCTGGGGTTGAAGGTGGCGCTGAACAAGACCGAGGCCGTGTTCTTCCACGGGCCTCGGCAGCGCTGCCCTCCGGATGCCCACATCGTAGTGGAGGGCACCAGGGTGAACGTACAGACCCAGATGAAGTATCTGGGTCTGGTACTTGACAGCAGGTGGCGCTTCGGCCCACATTTCAGCGGGCTGTCGACGCGCCTGCTGAAAGCCGCGGACGCGCTGTCATGGCTCCTCCCGAACCTGGGGGGGCCTGGTGCGCTATGCCGGCGCCTGTATGCTGGCATTTTGCGGAGCATGGCCCTATACGGCGCCCCCATTTGGGAGGAGTCTCTGCACCGGAGGGAGAATGCGACGGCGATCCGCAGGCCACAAAGGGCCATCGCACTGCGGGTTGCGAGGGCCTACCGCTCGGTAGGCTTTTCGGCGGCGTGCGCTCTGGCCAGCACCCCTCCTTGGGAGTTGGAGGCGTGGGTGCTCGCAAGAGTGTACGAATGGACGGCGCGCCGGAAAGCGCTCGGGGAGCGCCCCGTCGCGGAAGAGAGGGAGGCCGTGCGGAGGGAGGCGAGGGACGCCATTGTGGTCCACTGGACGCAGGACCTCGCCGCCGCCACCTTTGGCCGCCGTACCCTGGACGCACTCGGTCCGGTCCTGCAGGACTGGCTCGAGAGGCGACACGGTTTCCTCTCCTTCCGTCTGGTGCAGGTGCTGTCAGGACACGGCTGTTTTGGCTCGTACCTGCAACGGATCGGGAGGGAGGAGACTGCGGCGTGCCACGACTGCGGCGCCGCGGAAGACAATGCGCAGCACACTCTCGAGGTGTGCCCAGCTTGGTCCGAGCGGCGCCGTAGTGTCATTGCGGAGATCGGACAGGACCTCTCGCTCCCCGGCGTGGTCAAATCTATGCTGGAGAGCGAGGAGTCCTGGGCAGCGGTCGCCTCCTTCTGCGAGGATGTCATCTCGCAAAAGGAGGCGGCGGAGCGCGCGCGTGAGGAAGACCCTCTCGCTGCGCCGCTCCGAAGACGAAGGAGAGGTCGGAGAAGAGGTCGTCTTCTCCTTCCTCCTGGTGGTGACACGCGGGCGACCGGCACGGGGGTGCCTCCGCCCGCATTGCACTCGTCACCGCCTTCGTCCGTCATTCCCGGCCCTCTCCCTACGGGGAGGGCGTGATGGGTTGGGTGGGTGTTCGTCGGAGGAGGACTGGACGCAAAGGCTGCGCCGGTCTCCCAGTCCCCCTCCAGTAAGACGATGCGGGAATGCCGCTGGGTCGTTTTAGTGGGTATACCGGGCTTAGCCCGGGGAGTCCCACATAGCCCCCCGCTCCCCCGAGCGGGAGGTATGCGTAACGCATTTTTTCCCAGCGCAAAAAAAAAAAAAAAAAAAAAAAAAAAAGGTTAGGTTAGGTTACCGTAACGGAGTGGCAGACTGGGATCGGCCAAAGTGCACTGTGCATCGTAGCTCTTTTGAACGCCTTGTTACTACGATTTCGCGGGAGGCTATGCCTGCTCCACCGCGGGACGCCCTAGGGCGTTTTTTAAAACCCAAAGGCCCTTCTAAGGGCCAACCAAAAGGCCCTTCTCAGGGCCACTCCGACGCTTCTGCGTCAGAGGCTAGCCGCGCGCCGTCTGCAGCTAGCTTCAGGGCGGTCGAGACGTCAGACTCGGAGAGCGAGTCCCTGGCCAGCGTCTCCGATGCGGGCGAAATCCGGTCGCGGAAGCGCGAATTCCGGAAGGTGGCATCCGAGGGTTCCTCGGCCTCGGGCTCAACTGCAGGAAAGTCGAAGCCCAAAAAGGCGGTAACAGCGGCGGACTCACACGTCGTGGGTCTCGCGGACGCCCAACGTCAGCTAGACCTGGCTAGGCGGACGCAGCACCAGCAGGAGCTCGAAGAGCGCGTTGCTGCCAAGGAGCAGCGTGCTCGTGCTGCTCGGACCAGGTCTGGGTACGGAGCGTCTCGCGTTTTGTACGCAGACCACTCCCTGGCCGAGCTGGAGCGGATGGCGGAGGAGGACGAGGAAGAGATCGTGGAGGTCGCCTCTAAGTCTTCCAACCTGAAGGGCACTTTTCAGAAGGCCCTTAAATGCCGTGCTGCGAGCCTGCGCGGCATAGTCGAGGAGCTGGTCAAGAGGACAGCGACCGACGAGACGCGGCAACTGCAGGCGAAGGTCGATCGCCTGCAGTCGGAGGTCAGCCAGCTTCATCAGAAGTTGGCTGAAGCCACCGCCCGGCCAGCGGTAGACCCCAGACCTGCGGTGGAAGCCCCCTCCTCCAACCTTGAGGATATAATCCGAAAGGTCGTAATGGAGGAGCGGGCGTTCACGCGAGCCTGCATCGCAGGCATAGAGGACCGGCTCTTGCCGGAACAACGCCTCCGGCCCCCGCTTGCGGCGGACAAGAGGCGTGAAGAGCCGGGGCCGTCCTCTCTTGCGGCGGACAAAAGGCGTGAAGAGCCGACGCCGTCCCCACCAGTAGAGGACGCGCTTCTGCCTTCCACCACTCCGTCCAACGATGCAGGTTGGACTGAAGTGGTCGGGAAGGGGAAGGGGAAGGGCAAGGGCAAGGGGAAGGGCAAGGCAACGGCCGCTCCCGCCACCCCCGACGCCGCGCCTCCCAGCCAGTCGCAGGTGACTGGGCAGGGAAAGAAGAAGAGGAAACGGAGGAGGAAAAATCCCCCACAGTCCGCAGCCGTCGTAGTGACGCTCACCGCAGAGGCTGCGGAAAGAGGGGAGACGTACGCGTCCATTTTGGTGAGGGCACGTGCAAATGCCGATCCTACCCAACTGGGGATCGGCAAAGTCTCTTGCCGGCGGACCCAAACCGGGGCTCGAATTTTCGAGTTCCCGGGGGCAGAGGGCAGCGCCAGCGCCGACCTCTTCGCAGCCAAGTTGCAGGAGGCCGTCGCTGACGTGGCCAAGGTGGCCCGTCCAGTAAAGCTGGCGGCGGTGGAGGTGACCGACTTGGATGACTCGGTCACGAAAGAGGAGGTGGTGGCCGCGGTCGCAGCCATTGGCGGCTGTAACGTCGCAGCGGTACAAGCCAGGGACATTAGACCTGGCCGCGGTGGCATGGGCACTATTCGGCTCGAGTGCCCAGTCGCCGCTGCAAAAGCCGTACTCGAAAAGGGTCGGCTCTGCGTAGGCTTCAGCTCGGGTGCAGTCCGAGCACTTGTAGACCAGCCTCTGCGCTGCTACAGGTGCTTCGGTATCGGCCACACCCGAGCCCTCTGTCCGTCCCAGGTCGACAGGACGGACAGTTGCTACCGCTGCGGCAAGGTCGGCCACAAAGCCGTGTCCTGCACTGCCGCCAAGCCGCACTGCCTAGTGTGTGCCGCCAGTGGCCGCCCGGCAGACCACATGATGAAGGGGAGGATGTGTAATCCCCCCGCCAAGAAGGGCAAAGCGCAGGCGCCAGTCGGGCCTGCCGCTAGCACGGCTGCGGAGGAGGGGGGTGCGATGACTATTGATGGATAGAGTCGAGCATCGCATCCTCCAGGCGAACGCCAACCACTGCCGAGCTGCCCAGGATCTGCTGATGCAGACCATGGCCGAGTGGTTGGTGGACATAGTGGTGGTCGCTGAGCCTTACTCGGTCCCTGCCAATTGGGTAGGCGATCGAGACGGCTTGGTGGCAGTGGTGTCGCGGTCTTCCACGGACTCCCCTCCCCTCTCGCTTTTAGAGAAGGGTCAGGGATACGTGGCTGCCGCGTGGGGAGATTTAGCCCTTGTGGGGGTCTATTTCTCCCCGAACCGCCCTCTCGCAGACTTTGAGAATTTTCTCGAAATCCTCACTGCCGTCGTCGGGAGGGCGGCGCCACGCCAAGTCGTGGTGCTGGGCGACCTCAACGCCAAGTCGGAGGCCTGGGGCAACCCGGCTGCCTCCTGCAACGTCCGGGGCCGCGCCGTCGAGTTTTGGTCGGCGTCTTGCGGTGTGACCCTCCTCAACAGGGGGTCGGTCCACACGTGTGTGCGGCAACGCGGAGGTTCGGTGGTTGACGTGTCGTTTGCCACCCCCTTGCTAGCCGCACGCATCGTGAACTGGCGGGTGGAGACGGTGGAGACCATGTCGGACCACAGATATGTGCGGTTCGACATCTCCACCTCGAGTTCGAGCTCCCGGGGGGAGATGGCCCGCTCTGGCAGGTCTCCCTTCCCTCGGTGGGCTCTCACTCGGTTGGACCGGGAGGCAGCCAAGGAGGCGGCCTTCCTGCAGGACTGGCTGTCGCCCCCTGTTGAGGTCCTGGACGTCGACGTCGCAGCCGTGCAGCTCAGGGGATCCCTGACCGAGGTGTGCAACATCAGCATGCCTCGGTCTCGCCGTCCCCCTCCCCGTCGTGCCGTTTATTGGTGGACGGAAGAGTTGGCGGGGCTCCGTGCCAACTGCGTGGCGGCCAGGAGGGCCTACACGCGAAGCCGACGGCGCAGCGCACGTGATCTGCCGGCCGAGGACCTCCTGTACGCCTCTTACAGAGAGGCGCAGGCGGCCCTCGGGTCGGCTATGTGCGCTGCCAGGGACGCGGCGAACGCCGAGATGCTGGAGAGTCTCGACCGGGATCCCTATGGGAGACCGTACAAGGCGGCGCGGAACAAGTTGCGCCCCCACGGTCCCCCGCTGACCGAGACCCTCGAGCCGGCCCTGCTGGATGGGGTGGTTCGGTCCTTGTTTCCACGCAGGACCGAATTCACCCCACCAACGATGGATCCTCCACAAAGGGAGGTGTCACCGTACGAGGAGGTCCCTCCGGTGACGGCGGAGGAATTTAGCGCGGGGTTGTTCAGCCTCCGCGCAAAAAAGACGGCCCCTGGACCGGACGGCGTTCCAGCACGGGTGGTAGCCATAGCTGCCGCTCAAATGGAGGACAGGTTTCGGGACCTTTTCAGCGCGTGCCTTACCGCTGGGAGGTTCCCGAAGCTTTGGAAGGAGGGGCAGCTATGCCTACTTCGCAAGGAGGGACGTCCGGTCGATTCCCCCTCGGCGTACCGGCCTATCGTTCTGCTCGATGAGGTCGGTAAATTGTTCGAGGGGATCATCGCCAGTCGGCTGAACAGCCATCTGCGGAGGGTCGGCCCGGACCTGTCGGACGCCCAGTTCGGTTTCCGGCAGGGTCGGTCGACCATCGATGCGCTGGCCCTACTCAAGGGTCAGGTGAAAGGGGCGTTTGAGGCGGGGGACGGAGTGCTAGCGGTGTCGTTCGACATAGCCAACGCCTTCAACTCCGTTCCCCACTCGACGATATTGGAGGCGCTCCGGTATCATGGAGTGCCCCAATACTTGAGGGACCTGCTGGCCGACTACTTGGAGGACCGCGAGGTACTCCTTGTAGACAAATCGGCCACTTTGAGGCGGTACGGCGCAGAGTCTGGTGTTCCACAGGGGTCGGTGCTAGGCCCTCCTTTGTGGAACATCGGATTCGATTGGCTCCTGCGGGGAGCCCTGCTCCAGGGCACGAGTGTCATCTGCTACGCGGATGACACTCTCCTCACTGCCCGGGGCAGGAACTTCTGGGAGGCGGCCTGTCTGGCTTCGGCTGGTGGGTCATTGGTCGCAGGGAGGATTCGCCGCCTGGGGTTGAAGGTGGCGCTGAACAAGACCGAGGCCGTGTTCTTCCACGGGCCTCGGCAGCGCTGCCCTCCGGATGCCCACATCGTTGTGGAGGGCACTAGGGTGGACGTACAGACTCAGATGAAGTATCTGGGTCTGGTACTTGATAGCAGGTGGCGCTTCGGCCCACATTTCAGCGGGCTGTCGACGCGCCTGCTGAAAGCCGCGGACGCGCTGTCATGGCTCCTGCCGAACCTGGGGGGGCCTGGTGCGCTATGCCGGCGCCTGTATAGTGGCATCCTGCGGAGCATGGCCCTATACGGCGCCCCCATATGGGAGGAGTCCCTACACAGGAGGGAGAACGCGACGGCGATCCGCAGGCCACAAAGGGCCATTGCACTGCGGGTTGCGAGGGCCTATCGTTCGGTAGGCTTTTCGGCGGCGTGCGCTCTGGCCAGCACCCCTCCTTGGGAGTTGGAGGCGTGGGTGCTCGCCAGAGTGTACGAATGGACGGCGCGCCGGAAAGCGCTCGGGGAGCGCCCCGTCGCGGAAGAGAGGGAGGCCGTGCGGAGGGAGGCGAGGGACGCCATTGTTGTCCACTGGACGCAGGACCTCGCCGCCGCCACCTTTGGCCGCCGTACCCTGGACGCGCTCGGTCCGGTCCTGCAGGACTGGCTTGAGAGGCGACACGGCTTCCTCTCCTTCCGTCTGGTGCAGGTGCTGTCAGGACACGGCTGTTTTGGCTCGTACCTGCACCGGATCGGGAGGGAGGAGACTGCGGCGTGCCACGACTGCGGCGCCGCGGAAGACAATGCGCAGCACACTCTCGAGGTGTGCCCAGCTTGGTCCGAGCGGCGCCGTAGTCTCATCGCGGAGATCGGACAGGACCTCTCGCTCCCCGGCGTGGTCAAATCTATGCTGGAGAGCGAGGAGTCCTGGGCAGCGGTCGCCTCCTTCTGCGAGGATGTCATCTCGCAAAAGGAGGCGGCGGAGCGCGCGCGTGAGGAAGACCCTCTCGCTGCACCGCTCCGAAGACGAAGGAGAGGTCGGAGAAGAGGTCGTTTTCTCCCTCCTCCTGGTGGTGACACGCGGGCGACCGGCACGGGGGTGCCTCCGCCCGCATTGCACTCGTCACCGCCTTCGTCCGTCATTCCCGGCCCTCTCCCTACGGGGAGGGCGTGATGGGTTGGGTGGGTGTTCGTCGGAGGAGGACTGGACGCAAAGGCTGCGCCGGTCTCCCAGTCCCCCTCCAGTAAGACGATGCGGGAATGCCGCTGGGTCGTTTTAGTGGGTATACCGGGCTTAGCTCGGGGAGTCCCACATAGCCCCCCGTTCCCCCGAGCGGGAGGTATGCGTAACGCATTTTTTCCCAGCGCAAAAAAAAAAAAAAAAAAAAAAAAAAAGGTTAGGTTAGGTTAGGTTAGGTTAGGTTAGGTTAGGTTAGGTTAGGTTAGGTTAGGTTAGGTTAGGTTAGGTTAGGTTAGGTTAGGTTAGGTTAGGTTAGGTTAGGTTAGGTTAGGTTAGGTTAGGTTAGGTTAGGTTAGGTTAGGTTAGGTTAGGTTGGGGGACCACCCCACAGTGCTTGCGTCCACGTCGCGTCCCCTGGAAACGACCCAGTTCTGTCACCGTAACGGAGTGGCAGACTGGGATCGGCCAAAGTGCACTGTGCATCGTAGCTCTTTTGAACGCCTTGTTACTACGATTTCGCGGGAGGCTATGCCTGCTCCACCGCGGGACGCCCTAGGGCGTTTTTTAAAACCCAAAGGCCCTTCTAAGGGCCAACCAAAAGGCTCTTCTCAGGGCCAACCCAAAGGCCCTTCTCAGGGCCTCTCCGACGCTTCTGCGTCAGAAGTTAGCCGCGCGCCGTCTGCGGCTAGCTTCAGGACGGTCGAGACGTCAGACTCGGACTGCGAGTCCCTGGCTAGCGTCTCAGAAGCGGGTGAAATCCGGTCGCGGAAGCGCGAGTTCCGGAAGGTAGCATCTGAGGGTTCCTCAGCCTCGGGCTCGCCTGGCAAGTCGAAGCCCAAAAAGGCAGCAACAGCGGCGGACTCACACGTCGTGGGTCTCGCGGATGCCCAACGCGAGCTAGACCTGGCTCGGCGAACGCTGCACCAGCAGGAGCTGGAAGAGCGCGTTGCTGCCAAGGAGCAGCGCGCTCGTGCTGCTCGCTCTAGGTCTGGGTATGGTGCGTCTCGCGTTTTGTACGCGGACCACTCCCTGGCCGAGCTGGAGCGGATGGCGGAGGAGGACGAGGAGGAGATTGCGGAGGTCGCGTCTAAGTCCTCTAACCTGAAGGGCACTTTCCAAAAGGCCCTTAAATGCCGTGCCGCTAGCTTACGCGGTATTGTCGAGGAGCTGGTCCGGAGGACAGCGACCGACGAGACGCGGCAACTGCAGGCGAAGGTCGATCGCCTGCAGTCGGAGGTCAGCCAGCTTCATCAGAAGCTAGCCGACGCCACCGCTCCAAGTGCGGTTCCTAGACCTGCGGTGGAAGCCCCCTCCTCCAACCTTGAGGACATAATCCGAAAGGTCGTTATGGAGGAGCGGGCGTTCACGAGAGCCTGCATCGCAGGTATTGAGGACCGGCTCTTGCCGGAACAACGCCTCAGGCCCCCGCTTGCGGCGGACAAGAGGCGTGAAGAGGCAGGGCCGTCCTCAAATAAGGCGGACAAGAGGCGTGAAGAGACGGGGCCGTCCTCAACTTCAGCGGACCAGAGGCATGACGAGCCGACGCCGTCCCCACCAGGAGAGGATGCGCTTCTTCCTTCCACCACTCCGTCCAACGATGGTTGGACTGAAGTGATCGGGAAGGGGAAAGGAAAGGGGAAGGGCAAGGGGAAGGGCAAGGCAACGGCCGCTCCCGCCACCCCCGACGCCGCGCCTCCCAGCCAGTCGCAGGTGACTGGGCAGGGAAAGAAGAAGAGGAAACGGAGGAGGAAAAATCCCCCACCGTCCGCAGCCGTCGTAGTGACGCTCACCGCGGAGGCTGCGGAAAGAGGGGAGACGTACGCTTCCATTTTGGTGCGGGCGCGTGCCAATGCCGATCCCACCCAACTGGGAATCGGCAAAGTTTCTTGCCGGCGAACCCAAACCGGGGCTCGGATATTCGAGTTCCCAGGTGCGGAGGGCAGTGCCAGCGCCGACCTCTTCGCAGCCAAGCTGCAGGAGGCCGTCGCGGACGTGGCCAAAGTGGCCCGACCAGTAAAGCTGGCGGCGGTGGAGGTGGCCGACCTTGACGACTCGGTCACTAAAGAGGAGGTGGTGGCCGCGGTCGCATCCATTGGTGGCTGTAGCGTCGCAGCGGTGCAAGCCAGGGATATAAGACCTGGCCGCGGTGGCATGGGCACTATTCGGCTCGAGTGCCCAGTCGCCGCTGCTAAAGCCGTCCTCGATAAGGGTCGGCTCTGCGTAGGCTTCAGCTCGGGTGCAGTCCGAGCACTTGTAGACCAGCCTCTGCGCTGCTACAGGTGCTTCGGTATCGGCCACACCCGAGCCCTCTGTCCGTCCCAGGTCGACAGGACGGACAGTTGCTACCGTTGCGGCAAAGTCGGCCACAAAGCCGTGTCCTGCACGGCCGCCAAGCCACACTGCCTAGTGTGTGCCGCCAGTGGCCGCCCAGCAGACCACGTGATGAAGGGGAGGATGTGCAATCCCCCCACCAAGAAGGGCAAAGCGCAGGCGCCAGTCGGGCCTGCCGCTAGCACGGTTGCGGAGGAGGGGGGTGCGATGACTATTGATGGATAGAGTCGAGCATCGCATCCTCCAGGCGAACGCCAACCACTGCCGAGCTGCCCAGGATCTGCTGATGCAGACCATGGCCGAGTGGTTGGTGGACTTAGTGGTGGTCGCTGAGCCTTACTCGGTCCCTGCCAATTGGGTAGGCGATCGAGAAGGCTTGGTGGCAGTGGTTTCGCGGTCTTCCACGGACTCCCCTCCCCTCTCGCTTCTAGAGAAGGGATCGGGATACGTGGCCGTCGCGTGGGGAGAACTGGCCCTTGTGGGGGTCTACTTCTCCCCGAACCGCCCTCTCGCAGACTTTGAGAATTTTCTCGGAATTCTCACTGCCGTCGTCGGGAGGGCGGCGCCACGCCAGGTCGTGGTGCTGGGCGACCTCAACGCCAAGTCGGCGGCCTGGGGCAACCCGGCTGCCTCCTGCAACGTCCGGGGTCGCGCCGTCGAGTTTTGGTCGGCGTCTTGCGGTGTGACCCTCCTCAACAGGGGGTCGGTCCACACGTGTGTGCGGCAACGCGGAGGTTCGGTGGTTGACGTGTCGTTTGCCACCCCCTTGCTAGCCGCACGCATCGTGAACTGGCGGGTGGAGACGGTGGAGACCATGTCAGACCACAGATATGTGCGGTTCGACATCTCCACCTCGAGTTCGAGCTCTCGGGGGGAGATGGCCCGCTCTAGCAGGTCTCCCTTCCCTCGGTGGGCTCTCACTCGGTTGGACCGGGAGGCAGCCAAGGAGGCGGCCTTCTTGCAGGACTGGCTGTCGGCCCCTGTTGAGGTCCTGGACGTTGACGTCGCAGCCGTGCAGCTCAGGGGATCCCTGACCGAAGTGTGCAACTCCAGCATGCCTCGGTCTCGGCGTCCCCCTCCCCGTCGTGCCGTCTATTGGTGGACGGAGGAGTTGGCGGGGCTCCGTGCCAACTGCGTGGCGGCCAGGAGGGCCTACACGCGGAGCCGACGGCGCAGCGCACGTGATCTGGCAGCCGAGGACCTCCTGTACTCCTCATACAGAGAGGCACAGGCGGCCCTCGGGTCGGCTATGTGCGCTGCCAGGGACGCGGCGAACGCCGAGATGCTGGAGAGTCTAGACCGGGATCCCTATGGGAGACCGTACAAGGCGGCGCGGAACAAGTTGCGCCCCCACGGTCCCCCGCTGACCGAGACCCTCGAGCCGGCCCTACTGGATGGGGTGGTTCGGTCCTTGTTTCCACGCAGGACCGAATTCACCCCACCAACGATGGATCCTCCACAAAGGGAGGTGTCACCGGACGAGGAGGTCCCTCCGGTGACGGCGGAGGAGTTTAGCGCGGGGTTGTTCAGCCTCCGCGCAAAAAAGACGGCCCCTGGACCGGACGGCGTTCCAGCACGGCTGGTAGCCATAGCTGCCGCTCAAATGGAGGACAGGTTTCGGGACCTTTTCAGCGCGTGCCTTACCGCTGGGAGGTTCCCGAAGCTTTGGAAGGAGGGGCAGCTATGCCTACTTCGCAAGGAGGGACGTCCGGTCGATTCCCCCTCGGCGTACCGGCCCATCGTTCTGCTCGATGAGGTCGGTAAATTGTTCGAGGGGATCATCGCCAGTCGGCTGAACAGCCATCTGCGGAGGGTCGGCCCGGACCTGTCGGACGCCCAGTTCGGTTTCCGACAGGGCCGGTCCACCATCGACGCACTGGCCCTACTCAAGGGTCAGGTGAGGGGGGCAATTGAGGCGGGGGAGGGAGTGCTGGCGGTGTCATTCGACATAGCCAACGCCTTCAACTCCGTTCCCCACTCGACGATATTGGAGGCGCTCCGGTATCATGGAGTGCCTCAATACTTGAGGGACCTGCTGGCCGACTACTTGGAGGACCGTGAGGTACTCCTTGTAGACAAATCGGCCACTCTGAGGCGGTACGGCGCAGAATGCGGTGTTCCACAGGGGTCGGTGCTAGGCCCTCCCTTGTGGAACATCGGGTTCGACTGGCTCCTGCGGGGAGCCCTGCTCCAGGGCACGAGTGTCATCTGCTATGCGGACGACACTCTCCTCACTGCCCGGGGCAGGAACTTCAGGGAGGCGGCCTGTCTGGCTTCGGCCGGCGGATCCTTAGTCGCAGGGAGAATTCGCCGCCTGGGGTTGAAGGTGGCGCTGAACAAGACCGAGGCCGTGTTCTTCCACGGGCCTCGGCAGCGCTGCCCTCCGGATGCCCACATCGTTGTGGAGGGCACCAGGGTGGACGTACGGACCCAGATGAAGTATCTGGGTCTGGTACTTGACAGCAGGTGGCGCTTCGGCCCACATTTCAGCGGGCTGTCGACGCGCCTGCTGAAAGCCGCGGACGCCCTGTCATGGCTCCTCCCGAACCTGGGGGGGCCTGGTGCGCTATGCCGGCGCCTGTATGCTGGCATCTTGCGGAGCATGGCCTTATACGGCGCTCCTATCTGGGAGGACTCCCTACACAGAAGGGAGAACGCGACGGCGATCCGCAGGCCACAAAGGGCCATCGCACTGCGGGTTGCGAGGGCCTATCGCTCGGTAGGCTTTTCGGCGGCGTGCGCTCTGGCCAGCACCCCTCCTTGGGAGTTGGAGGCGTGGGTGCTCGCCAGAGTGTACGAATGGACGGCGAGCCGGAAAGCGCTCGGGGAGCGCCCCGTCGCGGAAGAGAGGGAGGCCGTGCGGAGGGAGGCGAGGGACGCAATTGTGCTCCACTGGACGCAAGACCTCGCCGCCGCAACCTTTGGCCGCCGTACCCTGGACGCGCTCGGTCCGGTCCTTCAGGACTGGCTCGAGAGGCGACATGGTTTCCTCTCCTTCCGTCTGGTGCAGGTGCTGTCAGGACACGGCTGTTTTGGCTCGTACCTGCACCGGATCGGGAGGGAAGAGACTGCGGCGTGCCACGACTGCGGCGCTGCGGAAGACAATGCGCAGCACACTCTCGAGGTGTGCCCAGCTTGGTCCGAGCGGCGCCGTCGTCTCATTGCGGAGATCGGACAGGACCTCTCGCTCCCCGGCGTGGTCAAATCCATGCTGGAGAGCGAGGCGTCTTGGGCAGCGGTCGCCTCCTTCTGCGAGGACGTCATCTCACAAAAGGAGGCTGCGGAGCGCGCGCGTGAGGAAGACCCTCTCGCTGCGCCGCTCCGAAGACGAAGGAGAGGTCGGAGAAGAGGTCGTCTTCTCCCTCCTCCTGGTGGTGACGGGCGGGCGACCGGCACGGGGGTGCCTCCGCCCGCATTGCACGCGTCACCGCCTTCGTCCGTCATTCCCGGCCCTCTCCCTACGGGGAGGGCGTGATGGGTTGGGTGGGTGTTCGTCGGAGGAGGACTGGACGCAAAGGCTGCGCCGGTCTCCCAGTCCCCCTCCAGTAAGACGATGCGGGAATGCCGCTGGGTCGTTTTAGTGGGTATACCGGGCTTAGCTCGGGGAGTCCCACATAGCCCCCCGCTCCCCCGAGCGGGAGGTATGCGTAACGCATTTTTTCCCAGCGCAAAATAAAAAAAAAAAAAAAGGTTAGGTTAGGTTGGGGGACCACCCCACAGTGCTTGCGTCCACGTCGCGTCCCCTGGAAACGACCCAGTTCTGTCACCGTAACGGAGTGGCAGACTGGGATCGGCCAAAGTGCACTGTGCATCGTAGCTCACATTCTCGACTTGCTGTTACGATTTCGCGGGAGGCTATGCCTGCTCCACCGCGGGACGCCCTAGGGCGTTTTTTAAAACCCAAAGGCCCTTCTAAGGGCCAACCAAAAGGCCCTTCTCAGGGCCACTCTGACGCTTCAGCGTCAGAAGCTAGCCGCGCGCCGTCTGCAGCTAGCTTCAGGGCGGTTGCGATGTCAGACTCGGAGAGTGAGTCCCTGGCAAGCGTCTCCGACGCAGAGGAAATCCGTTCGCGGAAGCGCGAATTCCGAAAGGCGACATCCGAGGGTTCTTCGGCCTCGGGCTCGACTGGCAAGTCGAAGTCCAAAAAGGCGGCAACAGCCGCGGACTCGCATGTCGTGGGTCTCGCGGACGCCCAACGCCAGTTGGATCTGGCTCGGCGGAATCTGCATCAGCAGGAGCTTGAAGAGCGCGTTGCTGCCAAGGAGCAGCGTGCTCGTGCTGCTCGAACTAGGTCGGGGTATGGTGCGTCCCGCGTCCTGTACGCGGACCACTCCCTGGCCGAGCTGGAGCGGATGGCGGAGGAGGACGAGGAAGAGATCGTGGAGGTTGCCTCTAAGTCCTCCAACCTGAAGGGCACATTCCAGAAGGCCCTTAAATGCCGTGCTGCGAGTCTGCGTGGCATAGTCGAGGAGCTGGTCAAGAGGACAGCGACCGACGAGACGCGGCAACTGCAGGCGAAGGTCGATCGCTTGCAGTCGGAGGTCAGCCAGCTTCATCAGAAGCTGGCCGACGCCACTGCCCGGCCAACGGTAGACCCTAGACCTGCGGTGGAAGCCCCCTCCTCCAACCTTGAGGACATAATCCGAAAGGTCGTTATGGAGGAGCGGGCGTTCACAAGAGCCTGCATCGCAGGTATTGAGGACCGGCTCTTGCCGGAACAACGCCTCAGGCCCCCGCTTGCGGCGGACAAGAGGCGTGAAGAGCCGGGGCCGTCCTCAACTTCAGCGGACCAGAGGCGTGACGAGCCGACGCCGTCCCCACCAGGAGAGGATGCGCTTCTCCCTTCCACCACTCCGTCCAACGATGGTTGGACTGAAGTGGTCGGGAAGGGGAAAGGGAAGGGGAAGGGCAAGGGGAAGGGCAAGGCAACGGCCGCTCCCACCACCCCCGACGCCGCGCCTCCCAGCCAGTCGCAGGTGACTGGGCAGGGAAAGAAGAAGAGGAAACGGAGGAGGAAAAATCCCCCACCGTCCGCAGCCGTCGTAGTGACGCTCACCGCGGAGGCTGCGGAAAGAGGGGAGACGTACGCTTCCATTTTGGTGCGGGCGCGTGCCAATGCCGATCCCACCCAACTGGGAATCGGCAAAGTTTCTTGCCGGCGGACCCAAACCGGGGCTCGGATATTCGAGTTCCCGGGTGCGGAGGGCAGTGCCAGTGCCGACCTCTTCGCAGCCAAGCTGCAGGAGGCCGTCGCGGACGTGGCCAAGGTGGCCCGACCAGTAAAGCTGGCGGCGGTGGAGGTGGCCGACCTTGACGACTCGGTCACTAAAGAGGAGGTGGTGGCCGCGGTCGCAGCCATTGGCGGCTGTAACGTCGCAGCGGTACAAGCCAGGGACATTAGACCTGGCCGCGGTGGCATGGGCACTATTCGGCTCGAGTGCCCAGTCGCCGCTGCAAAAGCCGTACTCGAAAAGGGTCGGCTCTGCGTAGGCTTCAGCTCGGGTGCAGTCCGAGCACTTGTAGACCAGCCTCTGCGCTGCTACAGGTGCTTCGGTATCGGCCACACCCGAGCCCTCTGTCCGTCCCAGGTCGACAGGACGGACAGTTGCTACCGCTGCGGCAAAGTCGGCCACAAAGCCGTATCCTGCACGGCCGCCAAGCCACACTGCCTAGTGTGTGCCGCCAGTGGTCGCCCGGCAGACCATGTAATGAAGGGGAGGATGTGCAATCCTCCCGCTAAGAAGGGCAAAGCGCAGGCGCCAGTCGGGCCTGCCGCTAGCACGGCTGCGGAGGAGGGGGGTGCGATGTCCGATTGATGGCTAGAGTCGAGCATCGCATCCTCCAGGCGAACGCCAACCACTGCCGGGCTGCCCAGGATCTGCTGATGCAGACCATGGCCGAGTGGTTGTTGGACTTAGTGGTGGTCGCTGAGCCTTACTCGGTCCCTGCCAATTGGGTAGGCGATCGAGACGGCTTGGTGGCAGTGGTTTCGCGGCCTTCCACGGACTCCCCTCCCCTCTCGCTTCTAGAGAAGGGATCGGGATACGTGGCCGTCGCGTGGGGAGAACTGGCCCTTGTGGGGGTCTACTTCTCCCCGAACCGCCCTCTCGCAGACTTTGAGAATTTTCTCGAAATCCTCACAGCCGTCGTCGGGAGGACGGCGCCACGCCAGGTCGTGGTGCTGGGCGACCTCAACGCCAAGTCGGAGGCCTGGGGCAACCCGGCTGCCTCCTGCAACGTCCGGGGACGCGCCGTCGAGTTTTGGTCGGCGTCTTGCGGTGTGACCCTCCTCAACAGGGGGTCGGTCCACACGTGTGTGCGGCAACGCGGAGGTTCGGTGGTTGACGTGTCGTTTGCCACCCCCTTGCTAGCCGCACGCATCGTGAACTGGCGGGTGGAGACGGTGGAGACCATGTCGGACCACAGATATGTGCGGTTCGACATCTCCACCTCGAGTTCGAGCTCCCGGGGGGAGATGGCCCGCTCTGGCAGGTCTCCCTTCCCTCGGTGGGCTCTCACTCGCTTGGACCGGGAGGCAGCCAAGGAGGCGGCCTTTCTGCAGGACTGGCTGTCGCCCCCTGTTGAGGTCCTGGACGTTGACGTCGCAGCCGTGCAGCTCAGGGGATCCCTGACCGAAGTGTGCAACTCCAGCATGCCTCGGTCTCGCCGTCCCCCTCCCCGTCGTGCCGTCTATTGGTGGACGGAGGAGTTGGCGGGGCTCCGTGCCAACTGCGTGGCGGCCAGGAGGGCCTACACGCGGAGCCGACGGCGCAGCGCACGTGATCTGGCAGCCGAGGACCTCCTGTACGCCTCTTACAGAGAGGCGCAGGCGGCCCTCGGGTCGGCTATGTGCGCTGCCAGGGACGCGGCGAACGCCGAGATGCTGGAGAGTCTTGACCGGGATCCCTATGGGAGACCGTACAAGGCGGCGCGGAACAAGTTGCGCCCCCACGGTCCCCCGCTGACCGAGACCCTCGAGCCGGCCCTGCTGGATGGGGTGGTTCGGTCCTTGTTTCCACGCAGGACCGAATTCACTCCACCAACGATGGATCCTCCACAAAGGGAGGTGTCACCGGACGAGGAGGTCCCTCCGGTGACGGCGGAGGAGTTTAGCGCGGGGTTGTTCAGCCTCCGCGCAAAAAAGACGGCTCCTGGACCGGACGGCGTTCCAGCACGGGTGGTAGCCATAGCTGCCGCTCAAATGGAGGACAGGTTTCGGGACCTTTTCAGCGCGTGCCTTACCACTGGGAGGTTCCCGAAGCTTTGGAAGGAGGGGCAGCTATGCCTACTGCGCAAGGAGGGACGTCCGGTCGATTCCCCCTCGGCGTACCGGCCCATCGTTCTGCTCGATGAGGTCGGCAAATTGTTCGAGGGGATCATCGCCAGTCGGCTGAACAGCCATCTGCGGAGGGTCGGCCCGGACCTGTCGGACGCCCAGTTCGGTTTCCGACAGGGTCGGTCGACCATCGACGCGCTGGCCCTACTCAAGGGTCAGGTGAAGGGGGCGTTTGAGGCGGGGGACGGAGTGCTGGCGGTGTCGTTCGACATAGCCAACGCCTTCAACTCCGTTCCCCACTCAACGATATTGGAGGCGCTCCGGTATCATGGAGTGCCCCAATACTTGAGGGACCTGCTGGCCGACTACTTGGAGGACCGCGAGGTCCTCCTTGTAGACAAATCGGCCACTTTGAGGCGGTACGGCGCAGAGTCTGGTGTTCCACAGGGGTCGGTGCTAGGCCCTCCTTTGTGGAACATCGGATTCGATTGGCTCCTCCGGGGAGCCCTGCTCCAGGGCACGAGTGTCATCTGCTACGCGGATGACACTCTCCTCACTGCCCGGGGCAGGAACTTCAGGGAGGCGGCCTGTCTGGCTTCGGCCGGCGGGTCATTGGTCGCAGGGAGGATTCGCCGCCTGGGGTTGAAGGTGGCGCTGAACAAGACCGAAGCCGTGTTCTTCCACGGGCCTCGGCAGCGCTGCCCTCCGGATGCCCACATCGTAGTGGAGGGCACCAGGGTGAACGTACAGACCCAGATGAAGTATCTGGGTCTGGTACTTGACAGCAGGTGGCGCTTCGGCTCACATTTCAGCGGGCTGTCGACGCGCCTGCTGAAAGCCGCGGACGCGCTGTCATGGCTCCTCCCGAACCTGGGGGGGCCTGGTGCGCTATGCCGGCGCCTGTATAGTGGCATCCTGCGGAGCATGGCCCTATACGGCGCCCCCATATGGGAGGAGTCCCTACACAGGAGGGAGAACGCGACGGCGATCCGCAGGCCACAAAGGGCCATTGCACTGCGGGTTGCGAGGGCCTATCGCTCAGTAGGCTTTTCGGCGGCGTGCGCTCTGGCCAGCACCCCTCCTTGGGAGTTGGAGGCGTGGGTGCTCGCCAGAGTGTACGAATGGACGGCGCGCCGGAAAGCGCTCGGGGAGCGCCCCGTCGCGGAAGAGAGGGAGGCCGTGCGGAGGGAGGCGAGGGCCGCCATTGTTGCCCACTGGACGCAGGACCTCGCCGCCGCCACCTTTGGTCGCCGTACCCTGGACGCGCTCGGTTCGGTCCTGCAGGACTGGCTCGAGAGGCGACACGGTTTCCTCTCCTTCCGTCTGGTGCAGGTGCTGTCAGGACACGGCTGTTTTGGCTCGTACCTGCACCGGATCGGGAGGGAGGAGACTGCGGCGTGCCACGACTGCGGCGCCGCGGAAGACAATGCGCAGCACACTCTCGAGGTGTGCCCAGCTTGGTCCGAGCGGCGCCGTAGTCTCATTGCGGAGATCGGACAGGACCTCTCGCTCCCCGGCGTGGTCAAATCCATGCTGGAGAGCGAGGAGTCCTGGGCAGCGGTCGCCTCCTTCTGCGAGGATGTCATCTCGCAAAAGGAGGCGGCGGAGCGCGCGCGTGAGGAAGACCCTCTCGCTGCGCCGCTCCGAAGACGAAGGAGAGGTCGGAGAAGAGGTCGTCTTCTCCCTCCTCCTGGTGGTGACGGGCGGGCGACCGGCACGGGGGTGCCTCCGCCCGCATTGCACTCGTCACCGCCTTCGTCCGTCATTCCCGGCCCTCTCCCTACGGGGAGGGCGTGATGGGTTGGGTGGGTGTTCGTCGGAGGAGGACTGGACGCAAAGGCTGCGCCGGTCTCCCAGTCCCCCTCCACTAAGACGATGCGGGAATGCCGCTGGGTCGTTTTAGTGGGTATACCGGGCTTAGCTCGGGGAGTCCCACATAGCCCCCGCTCCCCCGAGCGGGAGGTATGCGTAACGCATTTTTTCCCAGCGCAAAAAAAAAAAAAAAAAAAAAAAAAAGGTTAGGTTAGGTTAGGTTAGGTTAGGTTAGGTTAGGTTAGGTTAGGTTAGGTTAGGTTACGGCGCAGCGCACGTGATCTGGCAGCCGAGGACCTCCTATACGCCTCTTACAGAGAGGCGCAGGCGGCCCTCGGGTCGGCTATGTGCGCTGCCAGGGACGCGGCGAACGCCGAGATGCTGGAGAGTCTCGACCGGGATCCCTATGGGAGACCGTACAAGGCGGCGCGGAACAAGTTGCGCCCCCACGGTCCCCCGCTGACCGAGACCCTCGAGCCGGCCCTGCTGGATGGGGTGGTTCGGTCCTTGTTTCCACGCAGGACTGAATTCACCCCACCAACGATGGATCCTCCACAGAGGGAGGTGTCACAGGACGAGGAGGTCCCTCCGGTGACGGCGGAGGAGTTTAGCGCGGGGTTACTCAGCCTCCGCGCAAAGAAGACGGCCCCTGGACCGGACGGCGTCTCAGCAAGGGTGGTAGCCATAGCTGCCGCTCAAATGGAGGACAGGTTTCGGGACCTTTTCAGCGCGTGCCTTACCGCTGGCAGGTTCCCGAAGCCCTGGAAGGAGGGGCAGCTATGCCTACTTCGCAAGGAGGGACGTCCGGTCGATTCCCCCTCGGCATACCGGCCTATCGTTCTGCTCGATGAGGTCGGCAAATTGTTCGAGGGGATCATCGCCAGTCGGCTGAACAGCCACCTGCGGAGGGTCGGCCCGGACCTGTCGGACGCCCAGTTCGGTTTCCGACAGGGTCGGTCGACCATCGACGCGCTGGCCCTACTCAAGGGTCAGGTGAGGGGGGCGTTTGAGGCGGGGGATGGAGTGCTGGCGGTGTCATTCGACATAGCCAACGCCTTCAACTCCATTCCCCACTCGACGATATTGGAGGCGCTCCGGTATCATGGAGTGCCCCAATACTTGAGGGACCTGCTAGCCGACTACTTGGAGGACCGCGAGGTCCTCCTTGTAGACAAATCGGCCACTCTGAGGCGGTACGGCGCAGAGTCCGGTGTTCCACAGGGGTCGGTGCTAGGCCCTCCTTTGTGGAACATCGGGTTCGACTGGCTCCTGCGGGGAGCCCTGCTCCAGGGCACGAGTGTCATCTGCTACGCGGATGACACTCTCCTCACTGCCCGGGGCAGAAACTTCAGGGAGGCGGCCTGTCTGGCTTCGGCCGGCGGATCCCTAGTCGCAGGGAGGATTCGCCGCCTGGGGTTGAGGGTGGCGTTGAACAAGACCGAGGCCGTGTTCTTCCACGGGCCTCGGCAGCGCTGCCCTCCGGATGCCCACATCGTTGTGGAGGGCACCAGGGTGGACGTACGGACCCAGATGAAGTATCTGGGTCTGATACTTGACAGCAGGTGGCGCTTCGGCCCACATTTCAGCGGGCTGTCGACGCGCCTGTTGAAAGCCGCGGACGCGCTGTCATGGCTCCTGCCGAACCTGGGGGGGCCTGGTGCGCTATGCCGGCGCCTGTATAGTGGCATCCTGCGGAGCATGGCCCTATACGGCGCCCCCATATGGGAGGAGTCCCTACACAGGAGGGAGAACGCGACGGCGATCCGCAGGCCACAAAGGGCCATTGCACTGCGGGTTGCGAGGGCCTATCGTTCGGTAGGCTTTTCGGCGGCGTCCGCTCTGGCCAGCACCCCTCCTTGGGAGTTGGAGGCGTGGGTGCTCGCCAGAGTGTACGAATGGACGGCGCGCCGGAAAGCGCTCGGGGAGCGCCCCGTCGCGGAAGAGAGGGAGGCCGTGCGGAGGGAGGCGAGGGACGCCATTGTGGTCCACTGGACGCAGGACCTCGCCGCCGCCACCTTTGGCCGCCGTACCCTAGACGCGCTCGGTCCGGTCCTGCGGGACTGGCTCGAGCGGCGACATGGTTTTCTGTCCTTCCGTCTGGTGCAGGTGCTGTCAGGACACGGCTGTTTTGGCTCGTACCTGCACCGGATCGGGAGGGAGGAGACTGCGGCGTGCCACGACTGCGGCGCCGCGGAAGACAATGCGCAGCACACTCTCGAGGTGTGCCCAGCTTGGTCCGAGCGGCGCCGTAGTCTCACTGCGGAGATCGGACAGGACCTCTCGCTCCCCGGCGTGATCAAATCCATGCTGGAGAGCGAGGAGTCTTGGGCAGCGGTCGCCTCCTTCTGCGAGGATGTCATCTCGCAAAAGGAGGCGGCGGAGCGCGCGCGTGAGGAAGACCCTCTCGCTGCGCCGCACCGAAGACGAAGGAGAGGTCGGAGAAGAGGTCGTTTTCTCCCTCCTCCTGGTGGTGACACGCGGGCGACCGGCACGGGGGTGCCTTCGCCTGCATTGCACTCGTCATCGCCTTCGTCCGTCATTCCCGGCCCTCTCCCTACGGGGAGGGCGTGATGGGTTGGGTGGGTGTTCGTCGGAGGAGGACTGGACGCAAAGGCTGCGCCGGTCTCCCAGTCCCCCTCCAGTAAGACGATGCGGGAATGCCGCTGGGTCGTTTTAGTGGGTATACCGGGCTTAGCTCGGGGAGTCCCACATAGCCCCCCGCTCCCCCGAGCGGGAGGTATGCGTAACGCATTTTTTCCCAGCGCAAAAAAAAAAAAAAAAAAAAAAAAAAAAAAAAAAAAAAAAGGTTAGGTTAGGTTAGGTTAGGTTAGGTTAGGTTAGGTTAGGTTAGGTTAGGTTAGGTTAGGTTAGGTTAGGTTAGGTTAGGTTAGGTTAGGTTTTTTTTTTTTTTTTTTTAAAAATTTTTAAATCTTCTACCTCCAACATAATCGGAGTCTATGCTAGGCTTTACTTTCATTCCAGTTCTCGCAATTATTCCTCTCGCACTTTCATTCCTCATCCTTGGTCTTTCTTCCATTCATCCTCATTTGTATCTTTTATGGGTGGGATTCCCATCTATTCTCAGCTTTCTAACTACGTTTACATTTTTGTTCACAGGAAAATAGGGAGACAGTTATTTATTTTTCCATTTTTCTTATACATACTTAGGTCTATTTTACATAATCTCTATATCTACTTCTTACTTTACCTTACATTATCTTAGAATACGTTTACACATGGTATCTTACAACTAACATGACAGTTTTGATTCTTCTTATAGAGAGCGGGTAGTAGTACACCTATACCAATTCTCTTAAGTTAACAAAGCTTATCCTTTTTAATTATTGCAATACCTATCTTAAACTATTTTACATCTTTTTATCTTTATGCTAGCCTTTAATATACTATACTATATTATGACAGCATATTTTCTTATGCGGTTTTGTTTCTTTCAATCACTTTTCTTACAATATATTTACAATAGTCCAAGAAAATTTCTGCATTTTTACCTTTAATAATTTGGTTTGCGGTGTCTGGTGTTATCTTCGTGCCCAGTGCGTTCTCGGCGTCAAAAAGCTGTTTCGCGAATTGCGGGCAGTAAAACAGCACATGCGGGACCGTTTCGCTTACGTTCGGGTCACAGATACACGATGGACTCTCCTTGCACTTGAAACGGTTCAAGTACTCGGAGAATCCACCGTGTCCCGTCATTATTTGCGTGTTGAGGCTGTTTGTTCCTATCCTGCGAACTACACTGTAAGCTGTTCGCACATCCGGGAAGAATAATTTAGTGATGGATGCGGTGTCACTATCCCCGTATCTGCGATTCCATTCATCAAGCGTCACCATGCGTATGGTTCGCTTGATGAATGAAATCGGACAACGATCGTAGTCGGGTCTTCTTTTTGAACCTTCAGCGGCCTCTTTTGCTAGTTGGTCGGCTCTTTCGTTTCCCAGGAGCCCCACGTGGGCTTTAATCCAAAACAAGTTGACTGTCTTGTTTTGGTGGGACGCAGATCTTAAATTATCCCTAGCTTGTACGGCCAGGGGGTGGAGCGGTCCGGGATTTGTGATCGTTTGAAGAGCCGCCATCGAGTCGCTGAAGATTCCAAAGGAAGACCCCTTCAGCTTAATGATTTCGCTCGTGGCCCGTGTTAATGCCAGGAGCTCAGCCTGGTAAACCGTACAGTAGCTTGATAGAGCAAGTTTGAGGGCTCTGGTCTCGGCGTCACCGATCCATATGGAGAGTGAGGCGCCTACCCCTCCTCCGATCTTGCTACCGTCCGTAAAAATGCGGACGTCGAAGTTGCTGTTGCTGTTAAGTTGCTCTTGGTTTACCAGGCTGTCGAACCTCAGATTTTGGCGCGCTGCAGGATGAGGAGCCTCGATTGCAGCGGTCATTCGCTCGACCTCTCTGCCCGCCAGCGAGGCCTGGGGCACTCCCCTCTTGGCCTCGTACAGCGATGCCGCCTCACAAACCCGGAGATCAAGGGGGAGTATCCCAGAGAGCACCAGCGCTGAGTTCAGAGAGACCGTGCGATAAGCCTTGCACATCTTTTGCGCAATTCCCCTCTGTACGGTCCCCAGCTGCTTTATAATTCCCAGCTTTTTAGCAGCCGGTGCCCACACACTAGCAGCGTATAGTATAATGGGCTCCACGGTTGCCACATATATGACCCGTATAACCTCTGGGTGTAACCCCCAACTAACTTTTGCAGCTCTACACAATTGTTTGTAGATACCAATTGCTTTTCTGCAAACGAGAGAGACGTGAGTGTTAAACGTCAGTTTATCGTCGATGGTTACACCCAGAAGCTTTATTTCCCTCGACATGCCGATGGCGACCCCTCCCATGCTCAGACGTGGTGTGTCGTATTTTAGCTTCCTCGTTATTACCATGGCCGTGGTTTTGTGTGGGGCGAATTTTAACTTATTCTGGACACCCCACGCCAGGACATGGTCGAGAGCGGCATTGGCACGTTCTTCAACCTCTAGTGCGGTCTCTCCGTCAAACACCAAGAGAACGTCGTCCGCAAACGCCTGGATGTACGATCCTCTGCTCTCTGCTGCTTTTAGGAGGGGATCTAGCAGCAAGTTCCACAGGATTGGGCCCCCTATTGAGCCCTGGACGCAGCCCTTGTTTGTGCTCCTACTGCATGCCTCCCCACCGTACCTGACCGAGACTTTCCGGTCGCTGAGGTAGCTGTCCATGACCCGCCTAAGATTTATTGGACATTTTTCCTCCGCCAGACGGACTCTTATCGCTGGCCACCAGGCACTGTCGAATGCTCCCTCTATGTCCAAAGATACGAGCGTTACTAGTCTTTTCTGCTCTAGTTTTTTACGAACATGCTGTATAAGGACATAGAGGGAGTCCTCGGTACTCCTTTGTGGCATGAATCCGTACTGACGGGTGCTCATTCTCGGTAGAAGATGGAACTTTAGGCGGGCCACCAACATCTTTTCAAGTATTTTTCCCAAAATAGGCAGTAGCCCAATCGGCCTATATGCTTTTGGGGAGGAATACTTGTCTTTTCCGGGCTTCCTCAGGATAACGACTATTGCCTCTTTCCAGGCTGTGGGGAAGTGATGGTGTTCTAGGCACTTATTGAGAAACTTTAGGAAAACCTCCGGGTCATTACCCACGGCGTGACAGCAGATGTCAGAAGTAAAACCGTCAAATCCCGGTGCCTTCTTGGGGTTGAACGACTCCATCGAAGTTGTCAGTTCCGCCATCGTGAACGGTGGGTCACAAGTATCATCTTGTTGGCCAGTGTTCACGTTATCGGCCTTTATTCGGACGGATCGGTGATGTGCGTTGTCAGACTCCGTAAGGTCTTCCGGATAGAAAGTTTCCGCGAGTAACTTCACGGAGTCTCTCGCGTCCAGCACCTCTCCATCCTTTTCCAGTGGCTGGTCTTCCTCTCTGCGCTGCGTCCTGCCTATCACTCTGTAGATCCCCTCCCAAACTCCCTCCCTATCCTGTCTCTCACAGAATCCCTTCCAACTCTCGGTCTGAGCTTTGGCCGCTTCCAACTCATACTCTTCTTTTTGTTTCAGGTACTCTTCGACGACCTTCGACCTCCGAATTTGGGCGGCATTGCGGATCCTTCGCTTCATGGTAGCGACGGCCTTCTTCATCTGGACGAGTCTCTCCGATAGCCATGGCAAGGTAAGTGTTTCTTTGACTTTTTTAGCTGGTATTGTTTGCATGCATGCTTGCTCTATTGCTTTAGTGAGGTTTTCTGTTGCTGTGTCTATTTGCTCTTTGCCTCTTATGTTGTCTATTTCGGCTGCTGTGAATTTGTAATCTATTTTCAGTTGGCTAAATTTCACATGAAATTCAGACCAATTGGCTTTTTTGGAGTTAAATTTCCTAGTAGATCGCTCAACTTTAATACCTTTAGATTTTTTCAGGAGAATTTTGAATGTGATGCTGTTATGGTCTGAACTCGTAAGTCCTTCGTCCACACGCCAGTCGTCTACCATGTCCAAGATGTCATTGGAACAAGCTGTAATGTCCACGTGACTGCTGTAACGCTTCCCCCCTCGGATAGTGTCGAAGGTCGGAATTTCCCCTCGGTTGAGTATATTGAGGTTTAGCTCTCCAAGAGTTCCGATCAGTTCTTCACCTCTGCGGTCGGCCGTCGGGCTGCCCCACCATATGTTTTTCGCGTTGGCGTCCCCTCCAACGATCAGTCTCTTGGAACCTACTGCGAGCCATATTTTCTTTAGCTGTTCTAGGTAAGGCTCGATAGGATTATCAGGCTCAAAGTAAAAAGAGACAAGCGTGATCTCCCAGGCACTGGTCAGGATTCCCACCACGGAGATGTTATTAGTAGTGAGTTGCGGGTACTGTTTGACTGTGAAGTCACTGTTAAATACAGCTATTGCTGCTTTAACAGGCCCTTCTCCACTGCCAGTGTTCTGGAAGATTCGAACGCCCCTGTGACTCTTCATTGCCTTGGCCCCCCCCACGTAGGGTTCCTGTAGAAGCGCCACCGCCATTCCACGTTTAGTAGCCTCAAGCAGGAGCTCGCTGGTGGCTAGCTTTTTCCGCTGGAGGTTAGCCTGCAATACTCCATAGGGGAACGCTGGGGTGCCCTTAGCAATACGCGACCGCCGATCTGGCCACGTCATCCCACTTTTTCCTCACAGGGCAGTCAAGGCTAAACGCGCTGTGTTGTGCGCCGTGCTCTGCGTTGGATCTCGTGCAGTTTCGGCAAGCGGGTGGTAAACCTGCGCGCCAGTCCGGGCACTCTGGTCTCATGTGTGGACCACCACAGTGGCCGCACAGATCCGCAGGCTCCTTACAGAAGCGCTTGCCGTGTCCGAAGCCCAGACATCGCGTACACTGCACCAACGGGCTTTGGTCCTCAACTCTGATGCGCTGGAGATCAATGCGAACGGTCCCGATTTCTATAGCGCGCCGCCAGATGGTTGGCGAGACGCTTACTATGACGTGACCCCAGTGGGGGTTTCGGGTCCTCCTTCGGTACTTTATTTCTACCCTGTTTTCGCCACTGTCGAGGCCGTCAAAAACATCCTTATTCTGATTTCTCAGCGCTCTTAGGATGTCTTCGTCGGTGTGCATCACTAGGACGTGTCTGAGGATCAAGAGTGGGTCCTTATTTTTGACTTCCTCGACAGTGAGGTCAACTCCTTTTTCCTGGAGACGAGTCTTAATTTTGCTCCTTTCTTCCTCAGTCTCCAGTCCTATTATAACTTTCCTGTCCCTAGCTTTTCTCACCTTTTCCACTTTAATCCAGCCGTCTGTTGCATTCACCGCTTTTCTCACCCTGCCGAGGACTTCTTCGCCCGTCTCGGTCTCGTCCTTGGAGGTGACCACAATCGAGTGTAATGTACTGCGCCCTGGCAGTGACTTCACAACCCGATTTGCAGCCACATTCGCATATGTGCCCTTCTCCAAGGATTCCGTCTGTCGGTCGATCCTTTGTTTGAGCTCCTCCATTTTTTCATTGCTTTCAGCAAGGAGCTTAGCGTGTCGCTCTATTGTCTGTTTCAGGCTGCTTGTGTCGATTTCTAGGCTGGGAGACGGTTCTAGGACTGGTGGTGTTGACTCAGTCTCAGCTAGCCCCTCCTTGGGCAGTTTTTGTTTTGCCGCTTTCGTCTCCATCTCAGCCTCCTTAACCAGCCTGAAGAGCCGTTCTGTAGCTTCGGTGATCGCGATCTTTATTTCCGTCTTAAGGTTTTTGGAGCTACTTAAGTGTAGCTTTGTTTTAGTCAAGCAGGCTTTAGCCTCCGCAGTCCGATCTGCATATTTGGGCTTTGGCGGGGAACATCTCTCTACAGATTTTCTCACTGCTGTTGCAGTAGTCACTTTGCTCTCCTGCGTTAAAGCAAGTTTCGTTTTAGTTTTCGCGGGGCCAGCCTGCGACGTCTTTTCCATGGTATATGTGTCGTCTGAAGGGCTGGAGTTTGTGGCTTCCCACTCTCCTATACTACGTCGGACGTTTGGGAGGGCCGCTGCTCCAGGTCTTGGTGGTGATTTTTCTCCATCATTTACTTTTAACGGCGTTCTGAATCCAAACATGTTGGGAGGTATGCGTCAATTTATATATGCGTCAATAGGGACGATAAAATGAAATAAAATTGATTAAAATTTATAGCTGGTGTTCAAAAGAAACAAAACCGCTAGAAAGTCTTAAAACTATGACAAAAATATAAAATAAAAGTAAAAATAAAAATATAAAAAGAAGCCGTCTTTTAAAGACTTTAATCAGGGTCAAGGGACCTCAAACAGTCCTCAGGGGGCTCCACACAAGCCTTTCCGTCAGTTACTGGTCGTAAAAACCCTTTTCAAAATTTTTCGTAGAGCAGCTCTATGTAGGGTCTCCCTGTTACTCTCACTAGATAGAGCCCGCCGAGCCCAATCCAATGAACCCAAACACGGCCAACCTATCCCAAGGGGTTCCGGAGATAACGCAGTTTGAAATTCCGGTTACCGATCCAAGATGGCGTCCGGAATTTGGTTACTGTTGGTTTTCTCCGGGACCGTCCGGACGAATACCACCGTGCTTGGGCCTTCCTGAATCAGCTCGACGAGATCTACCCCGTGGGGCAGCTTTCAGGCCTGAAAAATCTTGGGTCCTGAAAACCACTGAAAATGGACTAATCGGAAAGGGAGGAGCCGGCCAATGTCCCCAAAGAAAACCTGAGCTCTCTACGACCCCCGACTCGGGAGTTATCCGAGTTCAAAAAATGGTTTGACAGTCCTAGAACTGTCAAAGTCAATTTTCAACCCGGTATAACTTTCCTCCCAGCGATCGCAGAGTACCCGAGCTTGGACTCGTTCGGCTTGGCTCGTCCCGCTCCAACGCGCAAACTGGTTTTCAGGCTCCTGAAAATTTTCAGCTTCAAAACGCCTGAAACCAAGTGGGTCGTATAGAGGTTGTCTCCCCAAACACCACTGCGAAAACGGCAAGTCTCTGGGACCCCCAGATCCGGAGCTACGCCAGGCCAAAGTTTCCCAAAGAGTGGGGATAAACGTCAAAAGCCAACTTTGAGTGGCTATAACTCCGCAACCGCTTGCCGCAGAGAAACGCGGTTTGGAATGCTGTGCCTGGCTCGTCTTCCTCTATCCGCCAAAAATAGTTTCAGGGCTGAAAACTTTCAGGTCCTGAAAACTCCTGAAAGTAGACACAATGTGTTCCCGGTTATATGCCGCTAAAAATTGCGGAAATCCGGGCTTTCTGCGCCCAATAGCTAAGGAGATATTCGAGGATATATGCGGTAACCAATGAAACCAAAATGGCCGAAAAAAGCTATCTACGTCAATTTCCAAGCTACTGGGCTCGTCTTTGGGCTCAATCCACCTGTAATACACCCCTTAAAGCCAATTATATCGTCAAAAGTTAATTATTTCTATTAATTTTGATTTTATATCGAAAAATGCTTAAAAAATCTGTAACTTTAAAATGGTTAATCGGAAAATTTTGAAAAAAATGTCTAAATTAGGCTAAATTATAGTACTATGTGGTGTTTATTTCAAATTTTTAAAATTTAAGTTTTTGACCTTTGAAATTTATAATTTTTTACTTTTTTCACTAATTTAAATATAACCTTAAAACTAAAAATGTTAAAAATATGAGCTTCTTGGGATGTCTTCTTCCAATGAGCGCGCAACAGATAGCAGTTTCAGATCTTCAAATTTCAATCCCTTTCAGGAGTTATAGATGTTTAAACTTTCGATTTTTATTAATTAATATTTCGCAAAGTAATAAACTTAAAATTCTAGTACTTGCAAAAAAGTTCTTCACGTTGATGCCTCTTTGGTCGTGCAATTTTTCAGGCAGCTGCCGCGTCCCGTTGAGTTTTTTCAGACCACGTGTTTTTTGGTTTTTCCGGCTTTTCTCCGGAAATCCTGGGCGGAGTTAGTTCCGGAGTGTCTCGGAACCAGGATACTCTTCTTCCGCTTCGTTTTCAAAAAGAAAAACAGGGTGTCGTCGCTTTCGTTCCGCCGCAAAAACAGCAAACGTTAAAATTCTTTGGCACTTAACCTCTAAACAATGTGTTTTCAGGTTTTTCAGAACACAACACTGCAATCCGGATTTTGGTTGTCACTTGTGGGTGTGGAGGCCACTTTCCTCTACACACCGACACTTGTTTTATTGGAATCGGAGCACTTTTTACCACTTTTTCGTATTTTTAAGCGTGGAGCGACTCTAAAAACGATCCGACCACCACGAGGGTTGCGGGGGAACTGGTTAGGTTAGGTTAGGTTAGGTTAGGTTAGGTTAGGTTAGGTTAGGTTGGGGGACCACCCCACAGTGCTTGCGTCCACGTCGCGTCCCCTGGAAACGACCCAGTTCTGTCACCGTAACGGAGTGGCAGACTGGGATCGGCCAAAGTGCACTGTGCATCGTAGCTCACATTCTCGACTTGCTGCTACGATTTCGCGGGAGGCTATGCCTGCTCCACCGCGGGACGCCCTAGGGCGTTTTTTAAAACCCAAAGGCCCTTCTAAGGGCCAACCAAAAGGTCCTTCTCAGGGCCAACCCAAAGGCCCTTCTCAGGGCCTCTCCGACGCTTCTGCGTCAGAAGTTAGCCGCGCGCCGTCTGCAGCTAGCTTCAGGACGGTGGAGATGTCAGACTCGGACAGTGAGTCCGTGGCTAGCGTCTCCGATGCGGGTGAAGTCCGGTCGCGGAAGCGCGAGTTCCGGAAGGTGGCATCCGAGGGTTCCTCGGGCTCGGGCTCGACGGGCAAGTCGAAGCCCAAAAAGGCGGCAACAGCCGCGGACTCACATGTCGTGGGTCTCGCGGACGCCCAACGCGAGCTAGACCTGGCTCGGCGGACGCTGCACCAGCAGGAGCTGGAAGAGCGCGTTGCTGCAAAGGAGCAGCGCGCTCGTGCTGCTCGTTCCAGGTCTGGGTACGGTGCGTCTCGCGTTCTGTACGCAGACCACTCCCTGGCCGAGCTGGAGCGGATGGCAGAGGAGGACGAGGAGGAGATTGCGGAGGTCGCATCTAAGTCATCCAATCTGAAGGGCACATTTCAGAAGGCCCTTAAATGCCGTGCTGCGAGTTTGCGCGGCATAGTCGAGGAGCTGGTCAAGAGGACAGCGACCGACGAGACGCGGCAACTGCAGGCGAAGGTCGATCGCCTGCAGTCGGAGGTCAGCCAGCTTCATCAGAAGCTGGCCGACGCCACTGCCCGGCCAGCAGTAGACCCTAGACCTGCGGTGGAAGCCCCCTCCTCCAACCTTGAGGATATAATTCGAAAGGTCGTTATGGAGGAGCGGGCGTTCACGAGAGCCTGCATCGCAGGTATTGAGGACCGGCTCTTGCCGGAACAACGCCTCAGACCCCCGCTTGCGGCGGACAAGAGGCGTGAAGAGCCGGGGCCGTCCTCAACTGCAGCGGACAAGAGGCGCGAAGAGCCGGCGCCGTCCCCACCAGGAGAGGACGCGCTTCTCCCTTCCACCACTCCGGCCAACGATGCAGGTTGGACTGAAGTGGTCAAGAAGGGGAAGGGGAAGGGCAAGGGGAAGGGCAAGGCAACGGCCGCTCCCGCCACCCCCGACGCCGCACCTCCCAGCCAGCAGTCGCAAGTGACTGGGAAGGGCAAAAGAAAACGGAGGAGGAGAAATCCCCCTCAGTCCGCAGCCGTCGTGGTGACGCTCACCGCGGAGGCTGCGGAAAGAGGGGAGACGTACGCGTCCATTTTGGTGCGGGCGCGTGCCAATGCCGATCCCACCCAACTGGGAATCGGCAAAGTTTCTTGCCGGCGGACCCAAACCGGGGCTCGGATATTCGAGTTCCCGGGTGCGGAGGGCAGCGCCAGCGCCGACCTCTTCGCAGCCAAGCTGCAGGAGGCCGTCGCGGACGTGGCCAAGGTGGCCCGACCAGTAAAGCTGGCGGCGGTGGAAGTGGCCGACCTCGACGACTCGGTCACTAAAGAGGAGGTGGTGGCCGCGGTCGCATCCATTGGTGGCTGTAGCGTCGCAGCGGTGCAAGCCAGGGATATAAGACCTGGCCGCGGTGGCATGGGCACTATTCGGCTCGAGTGCCCAGTCGCCGCTGCTAAAGCCGTCCTCGACAAGGGACGGCTCTGCGTAGGCTTCAGCTCGGGTGCAGTCCGAGCACTTGTAGACCAGCCTCTGCGCTGCTACAGGTGCTTCGGTATCGGCCACACCCGAGCCCTTTGTCCGTCCCAGGTCGACAGGACGGACAGTTGCTACCGCTGCGGCAAGGTCGGCCACAAAGCCGTGTCCTGCACTGCCGCCAAGCCACACTGCCTAGTGTGTGCCGCCAGCGGCCGCCCGGCAGACCACATGATGAAGGGGAGGATGTGCAATCCCCCCGCCAAGAAGGGCAAAGCGCAGGCGCCAGTCGGGCCTGCCGCTAGCACGGCTGCGGAGGAGGGGGGTGCGATGACTATTGATGGATAGAGTCGAGCATCGCATCCTCCAGGCGAACGCAAACCACTGCCGGGCTGCCCAGGATCTGCTGATGCAGACCATGGCCGAGTGGTTGGTGGACTTGGTGGTGGTCGCTGAGCCTTACTCGGTCCCTGCCAATTGGGTAGGCGATCGAGACGGCTTGGTGGCAGTGGTGTCGCGGTCCTCCACGGACTCCCCTCCCCTCTCGCTTTTAGAGAAGGGTCAGGGATACGTGGCCGCCGCGTGGGGAGATTTAGCCCTTGTGGGGGTCTATTTCTCCCCGAACCGCCCTCTCGCAGACTTTGAGAATTTTCTCGAAATCCTCACTGCCGTCGTCGGGAGGGCGGCGCCACGCCAGGTCGTGGTGCTGGGCGACCTCAACGCCAAGTCGGCGGCCTGGGGCAACCCGGCTGCCTCCTGCAACGTCCGGGGACGCGCCGTCGAGTTTTGGTCGGCGTCTTGCGGTGTGACCCTCCTCAACAGGGGGTCGGTCCACACGTGTGTGCGGCAACGCGGAGGTTCGGTGGTTGACGTGTCGTTTGCCACCCCCTTGCTAGCCGCACGCATCGTGAACTGGCGGGTGGAGACGGTGGAGACCATGTCGGACCACAGATATGTGCGGTTCGACATCTCCACCTCGAGTTCGAGCTCCCGGGGGGAGATGGCCCGTTCTGGCAGGTCTCCCTTCCCTCGGTGGGCTCTTACTCGGTTGGACCGGGAGGCAGCCAAGGAGGCGGCCTTCCTGCAGGACTGGCTGTCGCCCCCTGTTGAGGTCCTGGACGTCGACGTCGCAGCTGTGCAGCTCAGGGGATCCCTGACCGAGGTGTGCAACTCCAGCATGCCTCGGTCTCGCCGTCCCCCTCCCCGTCGTGCCGTTTATTGGTGGACGGAAGAGTTGGCGGGGCTCCGTGCCAACTGCGTGGCGGCCAGGAGGGCCTACACGCGGAGCCGACGGCGCAGCGCACGTGATCTGGCAGCCGAGGACCTCCTGTACGCCTCTTACAGAGAGGCGCAGGCGGCCCTCGGGTCGGCTATGTGCGCTGCCAGGGACGCGGCGAACGCCGAGATGCTGGAGAGTCTCGACCGGGATCCCTATGGGAGACCCTACAAGGCGGCGCGGAACAAGTTGCGCCCCCGCGGTCCCCCGCTGACCGAGACCCTCGAGCCGGCCCTGCTGGATGGGGTGGTTCGGTCCTTGTTTCCACGCAGGACCGAATTCACCCCACCAACGATGGATCCTCCACAGAGGGAGGCGTCACAGGACGAGGAGGTCCCTCCGGTGACGGCGGAGGAATTTAGCGCGGGGTTGTTCAGCCTCCGAGCAAAAAAGACGGCCCCTGGACCGGACGGCGTTCCAGCACGGGTGGTAGCCATAGCTGCCGCTCAAATGGAGGACAGGTTTCGGGACCTTTTCAGCGCGTGCCTTACCGCTGGGAGGTTCCCGAAGCTTTGGAAGGAGGGGCAGCTATGCCTACTGCGCAAGGAGGGACGTCCGGTCGATTCCCCCTCGGCGTACCGGCCCATCGTTCTGCTCGATGAGGTCGGTAAATTGTTCGAGGGGATCATCGCCAGTCGGCTGAACAGCCATCTGCGGAGGGTCGGCCCGGACCTGTCGGACGCCCAGTTCGGTTTCCGACAGGGTCGGTCGACCATCGACGCGCTGGCCCTACTCAAGGGTCAGGTGAGGGGGGCGTTTGAGGCGGGGGACGGAGTACTGGCGGTGTCATTCGACATAGCCAACGCCTTCAACTCCATTCCCCACTCGACGATATTGGAGGCGCTCCGGTATCATGGAGTGCCCCAATACTTGAGGGACCTGCTAGCCGACTACTTGGAGGACCGCGAGGTCCTCCTTGTAGACAAATCGGCCACTCTGAGGCGGTACGGCGCAGAGTCCGGTGTTCCACAGGGGTCGGTGCTAGGCCCTCCTTTGTGGAACATCGGGTTCGACTGGCTCCTGCGGGGAGCCCTGCTCCAGGACACGAGTGTCATCTGCTACGCGGATGACACTCTCCTCACTGCCCGGGGCAGAAACTTCAGGGAGGCGGCCTGTCTGGCCTCGGCCGGCGGATCCCTAGTCGCAGGGAGGATTCGCCGCCTGGGGTTGAGGGTGGCGTTGAACAAGACCGAGGCCGTGTTCTTCCACGGGCCTCGGCAGCGCTGCCCTCCGGATGCCCACATCGTTGTGGAGGGCACCAGGGTGGACGTACGGACCCAGATGAAGTATCTGGGTCTGATACTTGACAGCAGGTGGCGCTTCGGCCCTTATTTCAGCGGGCTGTCGACGCGCCTGCTGAAAGCCGCGGACGCCCTGTCGTGGCTCCTCCCGAACCTGGGGGGGCCTGGTGCGCTATGCCGGCGCCTGTATGCGGGCATCTTGCGGAGCATGGCCCTATACGGCGCCCCCATCTGGGAGGACTCCCTACACAGGAGGGAGAACGCGACGGCGATCCGCAGGCCACAAAGGGCCATTGCACTGCGGGTTGCGAGGGCCTACCGCTCGGTAGGCTTTTCGGCGGCTTGCGCTCTGGCCAGCACCCCTCCTTGGGAGTTGGAGGCGTGGGTGCTCGCCAGAGTGTACGAATGGACGGCGCGCCGGAAAGCGCTCGGGGAGCGCCCCGTCGCGGAAGAGAGGGAGGCCGTGCGGAGGGAGGCGAGGGACGCCATTGTTGTCCACTGGACGCAGGACCTCGCCGCCGCCACCTTTGGCCGCCGCACTCTGGACGCGCTCGGTCCGGTCCTCCAGGACTGGCTTGAGAGGCGACACGGTTTCCTCTCGTTCCGTCTGGTGCAGGTGCTGTCGGGACACGGCTGTTTTGGCTCGTACCTGCACCGGATCGGGAGGGAGGAGACTGCGGCGTGCCACGACTGCGGCGCCGCGGAAGACAATGCGCAGCACACTCTCGAGGTGTGCCCAGCTTGGTCCGAGCGGCGCCGTAGTCTCATTGCGGAGATCGGACAGGACCTCTCGC